>MU940898.1:0-13032 GCA_036418165.1 Cooperia oncophora
CCTGCAATCTCGTTTTTCACTGAAAGCCGGGCATTGGAGGCGGAGTCTGGAGGCGGAGTCACTGGAAAAAAGGAGGAACCACTGAACCTATTGCGCTATAGCGCCCCTCCCATAGAATTTTTGCCGCGAAACCGGTACAAGGTTGTTCGTCGCGGACCACTCTAACCTCCTGACGCCATATTTTCAACTTCGATACCTGATCGCGGACCGTGCCTTTAATCATTTCCAGATTTTCTCGGCACTGATTACAAAAAATTACGCCACTCAGTTTTCCAGATACAAGGAGCTTTTATCTGGCGCGGTATGAAAAAGAGATGTGTCGCAGTGAAAAAAACATAAACAAAACATAAAACCCCTACTTATTAGTTCACATCAAGAGGGGTGGAGGGGAAGGAGTTGCATTTGACCTGATAAGAACATACGCTTGCACTGTTGAGGTAATGCGCCTCGGACGAGAACCTCGTATGTCCCATGGACAAACCTTTGCGTAATGCAGAAAATCGCGCTGAATAAGCCATCCATGGCGATAAAGACCCCCCCCCTTGGAAACGTCATCGACTCAACATGGCTCCGATGGGTGTATTCGCTCCCGTTTTTCTTGGATGGCGGAGCAGCCCATTTCTATGATAAACTTCTTGCCACTGATTGACGCTTCGGGGCCCTCCTTAGGTAGTAGGTATGAGGAGGTGTTGAGGAGGAATTTGTTTCTCATTGCAATGGCGTGCTTCGGTTAATTAGCTGGCGCTTAATCTATGCAAATCCACATTCCGATCAACAACCAATCATCAACAAACAAATACCAACACTAGAAAATGTAAATGCACGCGATAATCATATTCAGTTGACAGTTAGCCCACCTCATCAATCATAATAAATAGATGACGTCAACACGTCTTGAATATCACCAGGAAAATAAAATATCAACATAAAAAATGGATCAAGAGTTGCAACGTGCAAAGAGACTGGCCAACATAACTTGTTGCCAGAGTCTGCAATCAAAACTACTTTGCATGTTACTTCTCCCACCATTGTTCCAAGTTGAATAAATTAAAGGATAAAGTCTTCGCCGTTGATCAATCCCTTTGTGGGATGCGGCACGCATTCTACTTCCATTCAGAATCGTAGTGGCTTATTGAATGCGATGTGGCCTATACAATGACTTGCGGGGCCAGCCGATGTACAAGTCAGTGTTTTATCCTCCCAGACGAATCTGGTACCAATTTACCGTCCCCGGAGGGTAGAAGGCTTGGTTGGCCTGGGCGGGAGTCGACCCGGGATTCGAACCCAGGACCGCGCGAATGGTAAGCGCGCCACTTGTCACTACACCATCTCCGCCTCTGTTGCATAAATACGTTGGAACTATTACAAATTCATCTTTGAGGCTTTTTGCTTCATGCTCTCCACTTCTTATTCGGTGCTGTAGCATAGGGAGATGCATCCACTCGTAAGAGCAGAACAGTTGGCGGAGGTGGTGCAATGGCAAGCAAGCAGTACGATTCCATGCGTCAGGTCTCGGATCGGCTCTTGCCCATGCCAACCAAATCTTTCACCCTACGCGGACGATATATTAGCACCAGATCCGTCGGGTAGACAAAATGTCGACTTGTACATCGGCTGGCCCTGCAAGTCATTGTATAGGCCACATCGCATTCAATAAGCCACTACGATTCTGAATGGAAGTAGGAATGCGTGCCGCATTCCAATAAGGACTGATCAGTACCGGGAACTTATCGTTTTCTACTTTACTCTATCAAGTCCATTTGTTACCATGAACGGCACAGTTCTTAGCAGTGCACGCGAAGTGCATGACTTGGGATTTCTGGTCTCAGATAGTTTGAATTTTGATGCACATTGCTCAATGATAGCCAACAAAGCCACTGCATTAACACACAACTTGTTCAGAGCTCTTTCGACCAGAAACGTATCGGTGCTTCTTCTAGCCTACAAAACTTTCGTAAGACCTATTGTTGAATATGGCACTCCTGTGTTTAGCCCTTATAAGCTTAAAGTGATAAATATGTTGGAGAGGGTTCAAAACAACTTCACAAGGAAACTTATGATACGTGTCCTTGGGTTTTCTTACGACCAAATTCCCTGTAGTGAAGCTAGAATGGGAATTTCGGACTAAGCCACGCTCTGTATTCAGTTTTAGTAACTACAGTTTAAACGCCGCAGTGCAGGGCGATCCGAAAGCTATCAGCAATGCAGCTGAGCATTACGCCTTACCTGGGCCACTTTTCACTCACTCGAGCTCAATGGCCTTATTTGTATTTGGCTCATGGCTTTTGTTCTGTAATCTATTACTCAAGACCACGTTCTTGCAAAACAGGAGAGAGCGAACCAATGATTTTATATTCTACATATAACTCGGCGCAAAAGTTTCCTATAGTTATAAGCCTTTTGTTCTCGGTGCCTGATATACCCTCTTTACTACCCTGATGTTTATGTTCGCCTTAATTATCTATGGTGTGTCCGGAATTAGTTTTTCTGTTCTATTTTGTTGTGTTAATTTTCTATTTTGTAATATCTCATTGGTTCTGATTTTATTTTATAATATTCTTATCATCCTCTTTTCTTCTTGTTGCCTATGCGTCTTTTATGTAGTATATATTATTCCTTCTGTAATGTATTGTAATTCTTGCTGTCTAATCTTGAATGGTTTTTTTATTATTTTTTTTTTTATGTGTCTGTTTTCTAATTCATTCTAGACTGACCCCCTTTTTTCACAGAAACAAAAGTTTTTTTTTTTTCAGGAGTTTTTTTCAAGCATGTCAAAAGAGCACTTCCGACGATTTTTTTTCTTCGACTATAAATTTTGGCAATCCGCAGTCGAAACAGCTCAACAAATTAACCAGGTGTGGGGGCCAATAGTGCTAGAGAAAGCACTGTGCGACAATGGTTCGACAAATTTCGTTCTGGAAGATTTCAGCCTTGAAGGTGAACCTCATAGCGGTCCGACCCTAAGCATACTTGGCGAGGATTTGTGAGGGATTTTTGGAGGATGGAGGGAGACTCCATCCAAGCAGTTCGAGAGATTGAGAAAAGCTAGGCGTTGGCAAATCCAGTGTTGCAGATGGTCTGAAACGCATTGGCAAGGTGAAAAAACTCGATAAGTGGGTGCCCCTCAATTTGAGTGACCGGCAGAAATTGGCACGTCTCGCGGTTTCCTCTTCACTGCTTTTGCGCAACAGAAACAACCCGTTTTTGAACCGAATTGTCACGTGATGAAAAATGGGTCATGTATGATAACAGGAGACGTTCCGGACAGTGGTTGGATTTCGACGAACCACCGAGGTAATTTTCAAAGCCGAACCCTCACGAAAAAAAGATTCTGGTCACGGCTTGGTGGTCATCGGCTGGTGTGATCCACTATAACTTTTTATCACCAGGCTAAACCATCACAGCAGAACCCTACTGTGAAGGAATCGACGAAATGTACCGAAAATTTTGTCAGCATGCAGCCAAAACAACGATCTTATCAAAAGAAAGGGTCCGATTCCTTTGCATGACAACGCCCGCCCACATGTTTCACAAATCACTATCCATAAATTGAACGAATTGGGGGTTGAAGTTCTACCCGCAACCAGAAGCGATTCCGTCTTTTCGGAAAGTTAAGTAAGAAAGGGCCATACCACCGCCCGCAAAGATGTTCGACTATTAGATAACAAATTTTTGAGTCTATGAGGCCGGAGCATATCGCCTTCGATTTACGAAGTCAAATGAGTCCATGCCATTGTCGTGTTTCTATGTTGCCCTTTGCTCTCGCGAACGCGTATACTGTATTCTCTTACGTCATCTGTTATTTCCTCATGATTCACAGTCCATAACTGTGATTGTTTTAAACATTGCGGCACTTTATTTCTGTTCCTGCCCTGCTCTCTTGATCCTAACACACAAATACATTTGTGTAAAAAAAATAATAAGTGCCATCTTGTTCACACCTACCCCCAGCTTTGTTCTGCCTAATCTACCTGTGTCTGGTGACGTCCTTGATCTCTGCAACGCTGCGCGCGGCTGGCAGCCGCCAGGGCACGTTTTGGAGGCCGAAGCCTTCCTCCCCTATCGCAGTGATGTGGCCTGCAACCTTTCTATCCGATTGGTGGATTAGCTGGCACCGTACCGCACCCAAACTCGCCAGTGACACGCGCCAAGCGTCCGCACAGCGAACTTAACCCCTGTCAGTATGCGCTGACGCAAGTACTGACCGTGACTCCCTTGTGTCAAAGCTTCAGTGCGGAAAACGCATTCTTTCTCATAGCTCACCATCCTTAACATACACGAAATTGTCCAGCCCTTGAGGCAAATGATTTTTTCGCCACAACTACCCTTCAAAACGACATTATCCAGCTCTGAATGAATCTTCTACTTCAATATTGAAATAAAACTGCTGCAACCCTGCAGAGTTTTGACAACAAGAAACAAGTAAACCTATCCCTGCAGCAAAATCCAGTAAGCGGGTGAGGCTGACAAAGGCAGTTTCCATTCGGATTCGATTAGTAAAGCATTCATCGCTCACTTTTCGGTTTAGAGGTCTGAGTAAGTGCAGCTGCGCAATACAAACTAAGAACAATCCAAAAAAAATCGCGTCTTAGGCAGTTCTGAAGCTCTTCTTCGACAGCAAAACAGTGGAAAGGTAAGCAGATAGCGAGAATTCAACAAGAAAAAATTATCAGCGCCCTGAATTTGGTTTGCTTACTACTGGACTTGATTAGAGCCTTCATTATCCGCGAAATCGACTCCACAGGAGCTTCAAGGGTACCCACAGTTATTAAACTTCAAACTACCTAAAATGCACGGACCTCTCACTCGTAAGGGTGGTCTTCTTCCCTTTGACTCATGCTTTAAGACATGTTAAAGATTCTCGATGGGGTAAGTGGAGGCCTTTACTGGCCATTGTGTCATCCTATGCTGAAATTGGGTGCCGGAACCTAGGTCTCACGGGTTTCTACTGATTTGAAAACATCTCTTTCAGGCATACTTTATCTAAATCTACCATGTTTCCTTACACAGGTCAAGGAAAATCAAAACATAATTTGAAAGAAAGCTCTGATTTTTTGGCTTCTTTTTTTCTACAGCTGCGGAAAAGAGTTTATTTTTCCGCAGCAGTATATTGTCATATTGTCGGTAGGCCATAACCCTATTCGTTTATTTTCTGCAGCACATGTTGTGCCATAAAAGACGGGTCATTATCATGCAGGAGAGGTCCTCTTCTGTTGACGAATGCCGGCTGCAAGCGCCGAAGCATTTGCTGCCAATTCCTGGATTCACTTTGTCGCCGTATACGCCTTACCAGGCTTCCGTGCGCATGTAGCACATCTATCTTTTTCAAGATTTGTCCAGCTTCGTGGGTAGGAGCACCCTTTTTCTTTTGTGCGAAACTGCTCCCGGTTGCTTGTCAGATCGGAATAGGTGCCAGGTACCTTCATGTCCTTATGCAGCGTGTATAGCCAGCACACTTCCTCGCATCCCTTAGGTTGTTTTTGTGCACTTTGAGCTCGAGACCAGTCTTCGGACGGTGTCAGAATCCGTGCCCAGTACATGGCCATTCCATCGAAGACGAGCTTCGCCCAATTTCCTTGACTGCTGTCAGAAATCTCAGATACGTCCTTTGACTAGGGCTGTAAACAAGGGCGCAGCCGCTAAGAGTCACACATGCCCTGGACTGGAAGCTTCTGAAGGAAGCTAGAGCTGGTGGAAGCAGTAGGGGTGACAAAGAGGACAGTAGCTGCTCATCCCTAGTCAAGTGATTTGGGAATGAAAGTCGGTACCGCGCAAAATTAGTGATGCAACAAACGTAGTCTCCAGGGCGAAGTTCAGTTCGGCAGAAGGCAGACGGAGAGGACAGAAGACTTCTTTCACAAGTGTCTACAGCGCTGATCTTGCTGTTCCAAACTGTCATTTGTTCCAGCCCTTACAACACTCCTCAGAAGAGATTCAAAAAGTCCCATCGATTACTACTTACATCATGTAACCACTTAGAAGGGCGAGCCATTAATCGAGGGGAGGGTGGCGAAGAATAAGTGATCGTAAAGGGGAGTATAGTTGATAACGTCGCAGTCAGTCGGGGCGGTGTCAGGTTGGGTGGAACGAGCCCCTGCGGCTGCCTTTTCCACCAGTCGTGATCGGTTAATGATCGATTCATGAAGAGAGCAATGGCAGAAATGTCTCATTAAAACGCCCTAAACCACTCCCCCACTGGTTGAGCTGTATCTCTTTCGGATTCGAATTACTCGATCGCTGTTTTTCATGCTAATTTTTGTTTGGGGTTCAACGCGCATCAATATTTCTTCAAGCTGAAACAGTGCTTAACAAGGCGTCGAATGGAGGCGTCCCTACGTACATCTTGGCACGACGCCAGCTTCATTTCTCAAAAGTAGCCCGGGCCCATAGTGTTCAACGCGTTGGTGGAACAAAGAGCTGACGCGTGTTCGTGCGGAACGTACCTACGCGGAACATCCCCCATATAGCGCTCGACAGTGGCTCTAGTATGATTGAACAACATAATGTGAACGGAAGAAGGACCAGCCTTCTAACAAGGACGGAAACACCTTGGGCTTCGCATATCTACCAGTAATTTCACTTATGGTATTATCTTTTTGCGCACCCAATTCATTTGTGTAAGAGGTAAGTGAGGTAGACATGTCTTCATGGGACGCAGCACCAAAGAGAACTTTAAACCCCACAAAGTAGTGAGCCAAAGAATAGCATTTACAGCAGTTCTAGGGGTTTATTCCTCGTCAAATCGCTAGTAATCACAGTAAACGCAACAAGAAGCAGACGTTTAATCCCAGCATTTGGTTCGTTTGCTGCGACACGACTCGATGATAACTTTTTTCCTAAGAAAGGGAATATTTCAAACCATGAAGCGCTTTCTCACAACTCCTGTATAGGAGCTGTTCTAAAGAGGCCAAAAAAAAGATCACCGCCTTGTTTGCTGCGGATGCTGGGGCTTTTGAAGGAGGCTGGGTTTGGCGCTGCGCTAAATCGTCCCCCATCAGTGTTAAATGCTCGGTCCGCGATCAGGTAGGTATATATAGAAGTTGGAAATATGTCGTCGCAATAGCTCATAGGTAATACGGTTCAAAAATAGAACTGCCGTTGTTTGTTGACTTATTGAAGGAGAAGGAAGCACGAAAAAGCGCCCGGAATAAGACCCTCTTTATTGCAATTGATCATGATCACCGGACGAGCGTAAGGTGGTCAAGATCAATTGTGAATTGCGAAAGGCGGCGATACAAGATTATATGTTCAGGTTGTTAGGCGGTGTACAGTACCCCCAAAATTGCGCGTGAAGTTAAAAATGTCGCGTCGTGAACGCACACAATCGGGCGCACCGTAATCGGTTTAGTTACCCAAGTTTGAGGTGCGTTTAATAGCTCCTGTTATACGGCTTTTGCATAACCGGCTGATGTACGTTTCATCTTTAACCTTGAACCCAAGCGCTCGCTGGGAATCGTTGGTTTTTTCCAGCCGACATTGCGAGTGGATAACATGACATGCAAGCCGAGAGGGTGCGTCGACCACCCGGGCAAAGACCCGCCGCCCCGCCGGGTCACAGTGCCTGAGTAGTCCACGCAGGAACAGGCCCCGTTGTGTGCATCCAGCCTAATCTGAGTGGTTCACACAGGACCAGGCCCCGTTGTGTGCATCCACGGAACAATCAATCCCACGCGCAATTTTCGGGGGTCTGTACACCCCCTAACAACCTGAACTTATAATCTTGTGGCGGCGATACACTGATAAGAGACGAGAGAGGCCAGAAAATGACGGGCGAGAGAGCGCAATGGCAATGTCACAACGACACGGTCACTGGAGGCCGGCATGGGCCTATCGGGCGCCAATGGGCCTAAAACCTGAGCGCCCTGCGTTTTGCTTGCTGTTTTTCAACTTTTAAAGCGGCATAGCCTCTGACGTTGCCTGCTTGACCATCGTGCACGGTTATGAGAACCTAGCCTTAGTTTATCGCGGAACGTGCCTTTAAGCAGTATTTAATGCACCTTTAAAGCACACTTGTTACGTTCAAACACATTGAGGGTGATGAGATATCAGCCCCCCAGCTGTCGATGTGTCGTGGTCCCCTGCCCAGGAATGGAGATACAGGACCGTGAAACACGCTAGTTCCTCCATGCTCCGCCTTACACCTTTTGCGGCGCAGATTCCCGTCCTTCATAACATCCGTTGCAAGCGCGCGTGTCGCGTGCGGCTCCTTGGCACTTTGCCAAGTCCTTTAATTGCGCTCTCAAATACGAGTTCTTTTATTTTGCAGCACCTCCAATGTTATCCGCATCAGGAAATTGCGTTTTACTTGTATTTGAAAGCGCAATTAAAGGACTTGGCAAAGTGCCAAGGAGCCGCACGCGACACGCGCGCTTGCAACGGATGTTATGAAGGACGGGAATCTGCGCCGCAAAAGGTGTAAGGCGGAGCATGGAGGAATTAGCGTGTTTCACGGTCCTGTATCTCCATTCCTGGAATGTCTTTGGGCGGGGGACCCGCACATCGACAGCTGGGGGGGGGGGTGTGAGGAGTCTTCATACACCTCAATGTGTGTTGAGCGTACTATGTGTTCTGAGTTTATCGCGGAACGTGCCTTAAAGGGCAGGTCCGCGATCAGGTAGAGAAGTTGAAAATATGGCGCCGGCAGGGTAGTTTAGTCCGCGACGAACAACCTGGTTCACGACGAACAACCTTGTACCGGTGTCGCGGAAAAAAAATTGTAAGGCAGGGGGCTATAGCGCAATATAGGTTCAGTGACGCCTCCTTTTCTCCAGTGACTCCGCCTCCAAGGCCCGCCTTTCAGTGAAAAAGCTGCAGGAAGAAAAAGCATGAAAATCGTCACTTGTACGGTCGTAGAGTTCTTATCGGGAATCAGCTGTGCGGATGAGGGCGTAGTGTTGGAGATGGAGCTTCATTGGGCACGTACAAACTGGGATCGAAATGGGTTCTATCTAGGGCAGGTGGCATGTTCTTCTGCTTTTTTTCTCCACTATTCCGATTATAAGTAGACTCTCTATCACTACAATATCAACCTCCTTCTATTCGGTTATCTTTAGTACAAAAGAAAACGTGTCCAAAAGGCCAGAAAAGGGTCCGAAGCCACATGCGGAGCGGCTCTGTGGAAATGAACCTCGGTTCTCTACCCCACGTAATATTTATGGGCAGAATATGGTACCAAAAACGCGCTCCATGAAGTAAGCTGCCCTTGGAAGCGCCACGTTCTCGTCCTAACGTCCATGGTTATCTAAGTGTATCTGCTTCCATTTTTCTCGAGTTGCTCGCGCAGCTCATTTTCTGTGATATACCACTTCCTGCCGACAATGAGTAGTGATTCAAGGCCTCTCGTGAGTGTTCGGAGCGGTTACGGTGGAAAATCTAAGAGTGGAATGCCGGTCTCAGTTCCACACACACTTCGGCCTCTGTTTAAGTATTCTTCACTAGTTGTAAATGGCTCTTAATGACTTACAAGTTTTATCTGTACAGTAGATATCGCCTCAATCAGTCAGGCGGTGCGAAGAGGGATGAGAGCGGCCCACACGTTTTCACCAATTGTTGTTTCTTCCTAAAAGCATCACTAGCGGACCACCATTGGTAGAGACAGCCGGAGGTTGGCTCCGGCCCTCCTGAGGCCTCAAGCGTTCCATTGCTATGTAATGATCAACCAACAATTCCGCCAACTGCTCAAATCTTTCTGAAGTTCCGCCCACATTGAGTAAAAAGCCATGAATGTCATTCGTCCCAAGAACGAATTACCTATGCCATAAGCAGTATAGCTACCAGAAGGATCCAGAGAAGAAGCTATCAAAAACGGGTGCTAGTTGCCTTACATTCAATTAATGGGGAGTAATTGATGTGCTGCTACAGACGTGAGGGATAAACCCTTGAGCCTTCCAGTCAAGCAGTTCAAGGAACACGTGCAGCAATTTTCATCAAAAACTTTAATTTAGTCTTGCTTTTCGGAGGCCATGCATATCATTGTTGCTCCGCCCTTAAAGGCAAAGCCACAGACAGTGATTGGATATTCAGCTCTCTGCTGCTTCGCTGCCGTGGCTTCGTTTCTCTATTCTGCTTAGACGTTTGGGACACTGGATCACGCCTGTGACCACGCCTACTTTCTGATTTTGTCCTCGCTCTCCCGTCTGGATGGCGTTCATGACCACTGTGACATCTCAGCTTTCAGAGAACGATAATTTCGAGTTACTTAGAGTTACTTGGGTTACTTAGTTACATAGTTAAGCGGACGTAAGTTACTTTGCGCATTGTAAAAGCCCACTATTGGCCTCCAAAATACTTTTTGTGATGCTTCAGAATGCCTGTTCTCTAACTGGTCTGCGCAACAGGTTTTCGTGACAGGACCATGCTAAAAAGCAAGGTCACGTGGGTCTACGGGACAACTTTGACGCAATTCCTTTGAACGCGTCGAATTGTGTTTTTCTCTCTTTTTCGGCTGGGCAGCGCTCTATGGTCATTGCGACTTCGCACATTTCAGCTTTCCACGTACAATAAGTGGCTCACCCACCCAGGAGGAGTGCCCTCCCCTAGAGAAAAGTTCGTTTCCATGGCCGTCAAGTTTGTTTTTCGCACGTCTCGATGCTTTGGCAGGCGCTGCCCTCTATCTGTCTGTCTGCTGGTTTCGCAACAGGACCATCCACAAAAGTTCAAGATGTCACGTAACGTATCTGTGCTTCACCGCTTCTCGCTTTTCGTTACTAGTATTGGTCATCATCCGAATCAACGCAAAGATTATTATTTTGAGAACTCACGACAGACTGCGGCGATATCCACTGAACACCGTCGTTCTACTATTCTCGTCATCCGCGCAGTTGATTAGGGCGGTCGTCAACGGGCCGCAGCGCGTGCCAGGACTATTTGCTTTCCACTACATATATCATTTCACGTGAAGATAAGGAGCTGCTAATCTGGGAAAAAGTAGCCAAAACAGTGAAAAGTTGGAAAAAATGACTAAATTAGCCTGGAAAAAGCAAATAGTTCCTGGCACGCGCTGCGGCCCGTTGACGACCGCCCTAATCAACTGCCCGGATGACGAGGTACTTACTTTCTCCGTGTGCAGTAAGTCAATGGCGCAACAATCCTCTAAGCCAAAAGGGGGTAAGAAGTGGTCACCAGGAAGGTCGCCAATCTACCATGGACTTTGAATTGGTTATCTGGTGATCGTATCGAGTCTTTATATATGTTATTAAAAAATATAGATAGCAAAACTGCAATGCATTCCACAAGCAACTTATGAGCAGGTAAAGTTTGTAATGGTGCAGTAGGGTGGAGGCTTTGTTGGGCGCTGTTTGTCGACGGGGGGCATTTTGTATTATCATTGCTTCCCTAGTTCCGGTTTACAAATCTCACTCTGGTAAAACCTGTGAACTCTTGTGAAGCTGAACTAAGATCGTCTAGCCACTATCCTAAAACGTGTCTCTCGCAGAGAACGGCTACCGTAGATGGTCGACACAGCCTATGGAAAAGCAAATGCCCCCCCCCCCGTCCGATCAAACGTGGCCGCCCTTTGGGAAGCTTATGAAGGCATTAATGCGAGGTATCGCATACCGCCAATGAGTCGTGGTGGTTCAGTGGTAAGGTACTCGCTTCACAGGCACAGCATGACTCGATTTGGCGTATGCGATTCCTCGCTTATGCTTCACAGCTCACCACCAAGCCTCCACCCTACTGCACCATTACAAACTTTACCTGCTCATAAGTTGCTTGTGAAATGCAGTTTTTGCTATCTATATTTGTAAATAACCTTATAGACTCTATCGATCTACCCAGGTCTCCATTCAAAGTTCCATGGTAAGTTGGCGACTTCCCTGGTCAGTGGCGTAATGGATAACGCATCCCTCCAGTCAGCGGCAGATACGGGTTACAGTCGCGTCTTGTTCGAATACTTTGGCCCACAACTCAGCCCTTCTTGTGATATCTTCGAAGTGCGAGTTGCGGCGTTTAACCGTAGTTATAACAGCGAAAGCAAGTTCGAAGTTTCACCATTTTTATGGCCTTTAAGCGCGTGGCAAAGACGCCACTGGCTTTCGATTCACGTCTGCATTCTTTCTATGAAAGAAAACGCACACTGTAAGTGCCATTCCGAGTTGCTGCCACTCTCACTGCTGTACTATCTTGCTCTCGTCTGGTTTCTCTTTTGAAGACGGACGATCAAGTGGTCCCCGGATTGCCTCCGTGCATTTGGCATCGTTGTCCGCATTCGCAGAGAATATACCACTTTCGTCACTTGAAACGGCGAGATAAAGAAGCTAGAGACGCGTGATTATTGCAACCATTGCAACCACGATTACTTTCACTCTGCAAGACAACGGCTTACAAGCGGAATTGCGTGTGTACATAGCGTTGCCTGGAGCGTCGTAGGGTGGTTTCCTGTGCTCTTGCCGGGGAACGGATGCACGTCGAATTTTGCTCACTGGGCTTGGCCGACGAACTCGTCCAAGGCCTCCACTGCGAAGGGGTCTCTGTTCAGAGTATTCCCGAGAATTTTTTATTGCTTTCTTTCCTCTAACGTTGAGTTACTTATGGGCTGCTGCACCTACTACCCGTAATACTTGTTCGCGGGAATTGTGTTCAAGCGCTCACTCTCAATCTGATCTCATAAAATGTCGAAAAGAAACGCAGCGGAAAGAACCTCATTATGAAAGGTTTTTTCGACAGTTTCATTTTACTCAACTGATGAGCAATGCAGCGATTGATGATCTAAACACGATCGTCAAGTCCAAAAGATTTTGGGACGGTTCCTTTTGAAACACTTCGGCGGACCACAATGACTTATGGGAGCCATTAGTACCGAAAAGTCCAGCGACAAAGGCAGGCATAGAAGTTTTTGTTAAACATAAAATGTTGAATGTATATCTAAGCAGTTTCAGAATTATATGGTGGGCTCCCAACAACGTTTTTCCTTGCCATTGTGCTGAGCAAATATTTCCGGCAATTCACTTAAGTTTCTTGGTTGGTCTACCTCCACTGATTCCGTTCCAGCCAGTCCAAAAGCGGATTTAAGTATTTTCTAGTTAGCCTCTT
>MU940900.1:0-14940 GCA_036418165.1 Cooperia oncophora
TAGAAGGCTGGTCCTTCTTCCGTTCACATTATGTTGTTCAATCATACTAGAGCCGCTGTCGAGCGCTATGTGGGGGACGTTTCCGCGTAGGTACGTTCCGCCACGGCGTCAGCTCTTTTCCACCAACCGTTGAACACTATGGGGCGGGCTACCTTTGATGAAAATGAGCTGGCGTCGTGCCAAGATGTACGTAGGGACGCCTCCATTCGACGCCTTGTTAAGCACTGTTTCAGCTTGAAGAAATATTGATGCGCGTTGAACCTCAAAACAAAACTTAGCATAAAAAACAACGATCGAGTAATTCGAATCCGAAAGAGATACAGCTCAACCAAGTGGGGGAGTGGTTTAGGGCGTTTTAATGAGACATTTCTGCCATTGTTTTCTTCATGAATCGATCATTAACCGATCACGACTGGTGGAAAAGGCAGCCGCAGGGGGCTCGTTCCACCCAACCTGACACCGCCCCGACTGACTGCGACGTTATCAACTATACTCCCCCTTTACGATCACTTATTCTTCGCCACCCTCCCCTCGATTAATGGCTCGCCCTTCTAAGTGGTTACATGATGTAAGTAGTAATCGATGGGACTTTTTGAATCTCTTCTGAGGAGTGTTGTAAGGGCTGGAACAAATGACAGTTTGGAACAGCAAGATCAGCGCTGTAGACACTTGTGAAAGAAGTCTTCTGTCCTCTCCGTCTGCCTTCTGCCGAACTGAACTTCGCCCTGGAGACTACGTTTGTTGCATCACTAATTTTGCGCGGTACCGACTTTCATTCCCAAATCACTTGACTAGGGGATGAGCAGCTACTGTCCTCTTTGTCACCCCTTACTGCTTCCACCAGCTCTAGCTTCCTTCAGAAGGTTCCAGTGTAAGGCATGTGTGACTTTTAGCGGCTGCGCCCTTGTTTACAGCCCTAGTCAAAGGACGTATCTGAGATTTCTGACAGCAGTCAAGGAAATTGGCGAAGCTCGTCTTCGATGGAATGGCCCATGTACTGGGCACGGATTCTGACACCGTCCGAAGACTGGTCTCGAGCTCAAAGTGCACGAAAAACAACCTTAAGGGTATGCCAAGCGAAGGTGCTGGCTATACACAGCTGCATAAAGGCATGAAGGTAACGCTGGCACCCCTATTCCGATCTGACAAAGCAACCGGAGCAATTTCGCACAAAAAAACGTGGCTCCACCTGCAAAAGCTGTAGATCTTGAAAATAGTAAATGTGCCTACATGGCACAAGCAGCCTGAGGCGTATACGGCGACAAAGTTAATCCAGGAATTGGCAGCAAATGCTTCGGCGCTTGCAGCCGGCATTCGTCAACAGAAGAGGACCTCTCCTGCATGATAATGACCCGTCTTTTATGGCACAACATGTGCTGCAGAAGATAAACGAATAGGGTTATGGCCTACCGACATATGACAATGCTGCGGAAAAATAAACTCTTTTCGCGCAGCTGTAGAAAAAAAGAAGCCAAAAAATCAGAGCTTTATTTCAAATTATGTTTTGATTTTCCTTGACCTGTGTAAGGAAACATGGTAGATTTAGATAAAGTATGCCTGAAAGAGATGTTTTCAAATCAGTAGAGAACCTAGATTCCGGCACCCAATTTCAGCATAGAGTGAGCACAAGTGGAATATTAACAGTTTATTAGTAGTTATACTGACCGAATATTGACCGAATATATTACTTCTGGGCCCGAGGGCGGCGGAGGTCCGTGGGGTGAGTGTGTCCGACGTCGATGTCCAGCAGGACCGTCCTCCAGTTGCCTTCCAATCCCGCATGCCTCGTCTCCTCGCCTTTTGTACTGCTCCGCCTCCTGTAATCAGCAAGCGTCATCGATGAAGCTGAGCTCAATATCGATTCTTCACTTCCCTAACTCTTACACCTCCCCCCTTTCACAAAAACGTCCGTCCTCGGACGGAGAAATATGAAAAATAGAGAAAAGAAATTGGAAGGAAGTAGAAATTACTCACCGGAAGTATCGACGGAAAGAGCTAAAGAAATAAATCCGGTAGTGAAGAGCGGCTGATGATCACTTCACGGGTGGCTGCCCAACGGAGGAGACGATTCCAGTTGGGGAGGTTGCGGAGGGCCTCTACTCGTCCTAGGATGAATAGGCCGTGACGACATCGTGTGAGGGCTACGTTGAGTCTCCTGAGATCGTCGAGGAAGTCGCCAGAGGAGCGATCGATGTTTGTCCGAGTGGTGAGTATGATCACTATGTCCATCTCGTGACCCTGAACAGAATCGACCGTGTGTAGACGAACGCCGAAGCGAGTTGCGCTGCGTTCGAGCATCCGCTGTTGATCCTTATAGAATGTTATAATTGCGATCGATGAAGGAGGGACGTTCTTATCGAGAAGAGCTTGAACAAGGTCGAGCGTGCAGTTGGCTTCTTCATCATTGGAGTGCGACTGGGTGTGAGAAGATCGAGAACGACCATCCACATCGACGACTACGAGAGGGAGGGACGGGTTCGGTAGGGAAAGTCGCTCTGTCACAAGGGTTCGTTGACGAGCGGTAATCCCGCTGCTGAGTGAGCCATTGTAGACCAGTATGTTGGGCAACTCGTTGAGTGCAGGGTGTGCCCGGAACGTGGTGACGAGTGGGGCGAAGGGGAACGTCCTTGTGGAAGAGCAGGTCCATGACGCCTCTGCTGCCCAGTTGAGCCGGTAGGGATGACTTGGGGCAACGTGTGTGGGGCTCCAGTTGGTATACGTCTCCGATGTATATATGGCGTGCCGTAGGAAAATGAGGCTGCCATGGCGACGAAAGCTGGCTCTGGTATCTGCGAGGCCTCGTCGCCAATAATCAGGCGACAGGAGGACAGAGCATCGTGAAAGAGGCCGCCAGGTCTCGTGGTGTTGAGAAGAGGATGACACCGTCATGCAAATTATATTCGGAAACCGTACTCGAAACATAATTGTGACCGCTTTTTCTGTAGCCAGAGAATTGTTGTTCTCCGCGATCCGATACTCCTCGCGTTCCTCGTCTGACATCTCCAAGGTTGCTGCTGGATTGAAGAGCACGCGCTCGATTAGTCGGCGCCCATGAGCATAGAGTGTAAGCCGCTCTTGCTCCCGCGAGGTAAGTGTGTCTGAGAAATTGACCAAAAGGTCGGAAAGGATTCGATGCAAGTCTACCGACGTTGTCGGGGCGCCTTCTTGCAGCGCCGTGTCTGCCACGAAGCGAAGTACCGTGAGGTTGTGTTGGTACTCCTCCAAACCCAACAGGGTATCTGTGAACTGAGCCACAGCCACGTTTGTGGTAGCCGTGGCCACGATGAGGCTACCCGGGCGTGGCGAGTTCCGCCGCAATAAGGGCTCCGACCACCGTCTTCCCGGTACCATAAGCTGCTTGAATGGCTAAAAGTGGGTGGTCCGCAAGGCCGAGGCGAACAGCACGGATTTGGTCCTCACGAAGGTGTAAAAGTCGTGACTGAAGACGTACGGTTATCGGCGAAATAGCTTGTTGAGAAGGTGCAGGATCCGCTTGGATCGGGCGCGACGGGCTAGGCGTACACCGTGTCCATTATAGTATTGGCGACCGTGGGCGCCCCGGGTCGAAGCAACGTCGATAACTTGTCGCAAGCCAAGAAGTCGAAGACGGGATCGGTGCCAGAGGGGACGCGGCCGAGGCGAAGACATAGTGGCACTGTCCTGATGTTCCGAACGGGGTCGAAGGTGCTGTAACGTCGCACGGTGTTCCGGAGAGCGTTGCGTGTGCGAGTCTCCGAGTGCAGCTCGACCTGGATGGTTCGACGTTGACATGGAAAATTGGGCACTGGCGATCCGTGTACGGAGGACCACCGTTGAGTCGACTATCCATATATCCACTGGTCTGGCTCGTGACCACCCGCCATCTGTGGCCATCGCAGAGAGCTTCGAGCTGGAGACGCATGGGGATAGCCGTCAGACTAGGGACCGCTGCTACAACTTGATGAGTGCGGCGATCGTCCGTCAGCGTAGCTTGGGACGCCAGTGCAGCGCTGGCCATGGAAAAGAGCTGGCCCATGCGAAGACGAGCGGAGGCCGGGTTATCGCATAACTCGTGAATTCTCCCATACGTTCAGTGACCCATCGACGGTCTTCCGCGGACATCGTAGTGATCCATAACGGTAGAATCGCCTCATCGGGGTGGGCGGGTACGAATCGGCGTACTGCGTTTGTGAGGAACCGCTGAGCGCCCACAGAGATGGCCGTATGCGAGAAACGCATTGCGCAGGACACGTTTGGCCGCATCCTCGGCCAGAAGAAGGTCGTCACGTTCCACTTGGTCGAGAGGGAAATCACAGATAGATTGAGTGACACGGACAGCCTCGCGACAGCCTTCGAACGCAACCAGGAGATTGTTGGCAGTTCCTTCTGGGCCGCGCCGATTCACCGCGAGGACGATGCCTAAGGCGTTGCGTTTCGCCCGAGGCGGAGTAACGAGGATGAACTCGTGAACGCGAAAGAAGTATGGATGACCAGAGTCAATGACGGAGGGTCGAGGGACCCGTGACTGAGTCAGGATGGTCTTGCGGTCCCAAGAGTTGAGTGTCTTCAAAGTAGGGCGGAGAGACAGGACCCATACGAAGTCTTTGACGGAGACCTGTGTCTTGTCGAAACCACGAGTACGCGTCAAATGGTTAACGGAGTCCTGTGTCATAGGAATGCATTGGAGCTCACGATGATCAGGACCTGGTATGAAAAAATCCTTCGCCTCCAGTATTACTCCTTGACCGTAGTTCCTGTTGACAACCTGGTAAAGCACGGGACGAATTCCATTCCGAGAAGGTGGGTACAGCAAGGAAGGAGGGGTACCAGGAGGGGTCGGTGGTAAATCCTGGATATCTCCTGAGTCATCCCGATATCGGTGATCAAGGAGCTCCGTGGTCAGCCTGATCGCATGTTGACGAAAGGCGACGATATCTTGAAGTCGTTGTAGCTCCAAAAGAGGCACTTTGTTGGATGAGGATGGTGTGCCGACAAAACGCCGTGGAAAGAGAGAGCGCACAAAACGACTGGCGAAGTATCCTTGAGCAGACAGTTGACGGTAGACGTGCAAAGGAGCTTCGGCTGTCACCTGGTCCTCCGACAGGTCGCAGAAGTTTGGGCGAGGGATCGACATAGCTTGGCCCATGGATGGAGGTGGGAGAACTGGTTACGATAGTGGTCAGGAGTCTCGTCCCATCGAGGTGAGTGGGCTGGATGGGGCTGGATTCCTTGCAGCCGAAAACGAGGTTCTTCTCCACGAGGCCGCTTGTGCGGGACCTCCCACGCCAATGCAGCCGCCGGGCTCCGACTGGAAGATGCTGATGAGGGCTCGCGAAACACCCTGAAGGCATCGGAGGCATGGCGAGACGGAGCAGGTTGTGATGATGTAGAAGGTGCATCCGCAGAAGGGAGCGTCCACAGGATCCAGAGACAAGTGCTGTAGACCGGTGGAGGCTGCTGGAAGAGTTGGAGTAAGTGGGGGCGAACTAGGTACCGTGTAAGTGTTAGAAGGCAAACCTGATAATTCACTGTGTAACTGATACGGTGACGCGACCTCGTACTCCTCGTGGACCGACTCGCTCGACTGTGAAGGGCGATAAGGGCCGCAGGGCTGTGAAGTGCTGAGCGGCCGCGTCGGCGAAGGGCGAAGTGTGTCTGAGGACTGGGCAGAAGCCCGATAAGCCCGACAATCAGGGATTGTTCTTTGCGGTTGGTCTGCAATAGGAAAACGACGAATCAAAATCATAGTCTGGTGCTAATGTGAAGTCAAAGAGAAGAGACTCACCCGAAGACCTATGTGAAATGGTGTTCGAATTCTGGACAGAAGCCCGGCTGGTAGGTGGGCTTGGGTGAGGCTGGTCGGCGCCGGGTGTGCGGCTCATAGTGATCGATCTGGAAAGGAGAAAGATGAAAGACCGTGAAGGTGAAGAAAATATCGGGGAGGGGGATGGTGTGACCCGGAATGGTATGCGGGACCGAACCCGTAGGCCTCGTTCGAGCGTCGGATGAGGGTTCCCCTTAATATGACGAGAGACGCTGTCTGAGCCTGGTGTAGTAGGGGTGCGATGTGAGAGGCTCGCGGGGTGATGACTCGAAATGATCCCGGGGTGGAACGGTGTGGGAGTAACCGACGACCGCAACCGGCTGCGCGCCTGCTAACTGGAGGGCTTGTGCCTCAGCCTCTGGACACCATGGGGAAGTGAAGAACTGGTCCGGAAAGAGTGAAACACTTTTTGACTTGGTTCATGTGGACGTTTCTTGGTTTGGACTGAGGAGCTGTGATGCTGACGATGGTGAGGTGTGGCGGGTTGACCGCAAGTACCCGGAATTGGCCCAGCCAGGGATAACAGAGTTTTGACGAAAGCCCCAGCTTGGGTGCGAAGTCGCGTAAGTAAACGCGATCGCCCACCTGAATGTTCAAAGGAGGGAGACCGCTTTTGTCATATTGGCGCTTCATCGCGGCGCTGCGCTTGCGATTGTGCGCGGCAGCGGAAGTCCAAACAGCGTGGAGGGATTGGACCAGGGACTCCTTGTACATGCTGCTATCGTCGTCCGTCGCGACGTGACCCTCAAGCTTGTGCTTGAGGAGGAGGTCGATATTCAAGACGGGGTCGCGACCAAACATCATGAAGAAAGGAGACTCTGCGGTGCTGGTATGAATGGAGGTGTTATAGGCGAGTGTGCATGCCGGTAAGAAAAGGTCCCAATCGCACTGGTCAGCGCTGATGTAAGTGCGCAACATTTCCTGAAAGGTAGCGAACATGCGTTCGCAAGCACCGTTGCCCTCGTGATGGTAAGGGGTGGTGAAATAGCGACCGATGCGCAGGAGTCGGCCGAGCTCGAAAAGAAGGTCGCCTTTCAGGTACGAGGCATTGTCCGAAATGAGTGTAGTCATGGCCCCGAAAACGAGCACGCAGTGGTTCACGATGGCGTGAGCCACGGTCACGGCTTTGCAATCCGGGAGCGGAGCAGAGATGACGAATTTGGTAAAGTGGTCGATGAGACAGACGATGTACCTATTGTCGCGAGGGGTACGTACGGTGATAAGGGCCGCTGAGATCGAGATACACCTTGTCGAAGACGGCACCGGCATGGACAGGGATTAGGAGCTCGCGGGAGAGGGGGTGAGGTCGCTTGCGTTGACAGGCTTCACAGGACCGGACGAAGTTAAAGACGTCGGTTCTTATGGAGGGCCAGAAGAAGCGGCGTGAGACCTTCGCCAACGTCTTTTTCCAGCTGAAATGACCCCCAGCTGTAGGGCTGCTGTGGAGTGCAATGCAAATGGGTTCGCGAAGGTGGTGGGGGATGAAGAGAACTACACGGGACGAACGGGTCTTGGACGGGCTCTGGCTCGCGTAGTAGAGGCAGCCATTTTTCTTAAGGATGCAAGAGGCGGCGAGCTGGAGACAGGACTCACGGAGCTCCGGTGAAACATCCTCCGGCGGCTTGCCGGTGTCCAGAAAGTACATGATAGCTCGACAGAGGGGGTCCTGCTTCTGCGCAAGCAAGACATCGTACGGGCGCACGTACAGAGGTGGTGCTAACGCAGGTTCTGGGTGGGACTGTTCCTCAGTACGTGAGGGATGTGAGGAAGGTCGCTGTAAGAGGCATCTAGGAAATTCGATGATGTCGTCGCTTTCTGGCGTGCCATCGACGAACTGATTTGCAGGGTTGGCGTTCCGGCTGAGATGGTCCGCTATCACATTGGAGGAACCTTTGAGGTACTCTATAGTGATGTCGAAGCTTTGTAGCTCGACGACCCAGCGAGCCAGACGATCGTGTGGTTTACGGTGACGCAAAAGGAAGGTGAGCGGTTGATGATCGCATAAAACCCGCGTATGGTTACCATAGATGGTGGAGCGGAAGAATCGAAGCGCGCTAATCATGGCAAATAGTTCAATATGAGTAGGACTCCATTTTTGCTGGGATGGTGACAAGGTTTTGCTGAAGTAGCCGATAGCCACTGGCGGGAGAGCCGGATCCTGAGCCTGCATAAGTGCTGCGCCCACGGCTGTTTTACTGCCATCGGTGTGGAGAATAAAATCCATGTTCCGCGGGAAAGCCAAACACGGGCGACTGGTCAAGATTTGTTTAAGTCGGTTGAACGCCGTGACTTGGGCTTCTCCCCAGAGGAATGCGGCGTTATTTTTGCACAAGGCGTACAAAGGGGCTGCTATAGAGGCGAAATCTTTGACGAATTTGCGAAAAAAATTGGCCATACCGAGAAAGCCTTTGACCGCACGAACGGAGGTGGGGATGGGTAAATCACGGATCGCCGTGATGTTCCGCTCGGCGGGGGCATAGGAGGAGCCCGAAATTTCATGGCCCAGGAAAGTGATCTTGGACTGGGCGATGCTGGTCAGTTTCTTACCGGAAACTTTGATGTTGAAAGTGCGGAAGCGATCAAGAACCTTACGCAACGAGCGCAAGTGAGAGTCAAAGTCGTCGTCGAAAACGATGATATCGTCGAGGTATGCCAGACAGTTGTTGTCCAAACCTGCAAGGATGCGAGACATGGCGCGACAGAAGTACGCGCCCGCGTTGCGCAACCCGAAGGGGAGATAGACAAACTGGTAAATGCCCCGGTGGGTGGCCCAACCGCATTTCGCCTGGCTTTCTGGAGACAGGAGCAGTTGCATGTACCCCGATGCTAGGTCGAATGAGGTATAGTACCGTTTCCCTGCTACCCTCTCCAGGAGGTCCTCAATGCGAGGAAGAGGGTAACGATCGGGAATAGTGATGTCGTTCAACGGGCGAAAATCCAGGCAGACGCGAAGAGAGCCGTCCTTCTTTTTAACCAGAACAGTGTTATGTACCCATGGCGTATCGCTTTCGACAATGCGGCCGGACTGAAGGAGTTTGTTGATATGGTCATCCAATTCCTTCTGGAAGCGGGCCGGTATACGCGTAGGGCGATGCCGCGAAGGTGGAATCTCGGTAGTGGTCTTAATGGTTATTCGGGTGTGATCGTAAGACCCGAGATCGTACGAAGATGTCGAAATCCGATCGCTGTATTCGTGGAAAAGAGCTATGAGTTGCTGGCGTTGATCAGTAGTCACATTGGCATTCGCTAAGTCGAGAGACCAAGACGATGGAGCGTCCGCGGTGGTGGATCGTGAGGCCTCTGTGAGGGCATTTACTGTGCTAAAAACGTTGGTGGGGTTCGACCAAGGTGCCATTAGGGAACTCGAGGATTGGATGAGCTGAGGTTAGATACTGGTCTTTATAAACGACCTTTGGTGTGTCCGTAGGATTGCTGAGAAACAGCTGTGGCGCGTTCGCGCGGGATACCGAAGGAGCGACCATGACGTCGTCTGGAGAAAGGACTGACCCGTCCACGAGAAGCGTATTGCATTCCTGGTCGACGTTAGTGACGTAGCAGGGAACGAAGACCTCGGAGGCTGGGGGCAACACGGTGGTGGTGGCGACGTGGACTGAGAAGGAAGGGGCTGCAGCAGGGGTGGAGGTTGCCGAAGATTTAGCTGAGGTAATAATGGGTAGGGGCTCACCGCCGACAAGAAACGAACGTTGCGAGTAGTTGAGCGCCCAAAGGGGTAGGCGCTGTAAGAAATCATTGCCTAAAATGATATTGTACGCATCTATGGCGCGAGGGACACACTCCGCCTCTGTGAAGTGGACGACGTGATCCAGGGTATGGGACCCCAGACGGAAGGAAATGGAAGCACTGCCTACGAACTTCACAGGGATACCAGCCATGCCGACAGCTGCGGGGACACGCGACGGATCCAAATGAAAGACCCCTAAAAGAGGCAGGATGGACTGGCTAGCCACCGTGACGCCGGCACCTGTGTCCACTAATGCGAGCATATGGACCCCGTTGGCGCGAATGGGGATTTGAGCCACGAAATAGGGGTGGGGAGTGTCCAAGGACAGGACGTTGATAGGGACCACCGATGCACGTGGAGGCCACACGGTAGCAGCGTCAATTTCGATTTGGGAGAGGTCGAGCTGCAATGGGGCCCGACGATAATCCAAGGCAGGGGGTACCGAGCGCTTGGGAGGAAGCGGTGTGCTCGCGAGAGGCGAGCTTGGCGGCGCGTTCTGTGTAATCCACCAAGGGATTCTTTCGGCCCATTGAGGGGAAGACAATCTTAGATAGAGCACGAATAGTGATTTGACAAAAGAAATACTAACGAGAAAGCAGCAAAAAGAAACCCAAAAATCAAAAGAAGAAAAGGAAAAGAAATATGATGAAAGTGAACTAGCCGAAGTGGTAGCCGCTATAGACGAAGTGGCGCTACGGGCGGTGTCGACGTGGGAGAAATGCTCCAAGATTCGCTCGTGGTCGTACGCCGTCCACAGTTCCTGCAATTGGTAATTGCCAGATGCCTCGCTGAGGTTAGTCAAGACAAGGTTATGGAAAATAGTGAGAGGAGGGCTGAAGTTGATTGTCCCTAAATGAGAGATAGAGGGAATTGTTGTGACGTCTTGAGGAGAAATGGAAGACCAAGCGCCGCTCGAAGGGGAGAAGGCTCGAAGCCCATCGGGAGACGGGAAGACGAAGACGTTGGAATCAGCACAGTCAATAACGCTCGCGTGCCGGCGAATAACACCAGTAATCGGGTCGATGAACGCTTGTAGTCGAGACCCGCTAGGGAGGTGAAGTTGCACCTGAGGGAGGTCATAGCAAGTGTCGTTGAAGGGTAGGAGCGTTAATGAAGAGGCAGGTAAAGACACGCACCGGCGAATTTGGATGTATCCGTGTCCTAAATAGGATGCTGAAATGTCTCGCCGACCAAGCAGGGCACGCATGGTAGAGGTTGGGTGGGAACGAAGCGCGGTATGAAGGCTTGTACCTAGGACATTAGTCCTTTCACAGAGAGTGCGTAAGGCATTGCGGAAAAGCGCTGCCACAGAGATGTACGTAGCACCCTCCACAGCCAGCAGCTGGGCGGAGAGTTGATTAGAAGTGACCAAGCCGACATTGTTGGGAGCGCTGCGGGAATATCGCCGAGAAATATGGATAGCGTAGCCCTGATCGGTGACTGTAAGCTGTTTCGTACAGTCTGATAGGACCGGGGAACGATCATTCCACGATAGAGCAAACTCGTTATCGTCGCTAAGCCACACTGTTCCCATCATGTGCCCTGACATCTTAGAGACAAGAGTGTAGGCACATTGCTCCTCCGAGCTAGGAGACCAGATAAGGACGGAACCGTCCGACAACGTACAGGTCCCCTCCTTGTAAGTACATGCGGACAAATCGCCTACCGGTGTTTGAGGGGTTTTATCCCCATGTTTCGCGTGGACCGAGGTGGTGTACGAGTAGCAATTTGTCACCGTGACGGAGTGATCGACGCAGCACCCAAACGGTGCTGAAGGAAAATTAAATTCAAGTTGGTTTCGTGTGCGCCACACGCCTGAGGTTTCAAGGAGCTCACCATGAAGGCAACGGTGGTGGAACACCATCTGCTTACATTCCTCTACTGAAACAGGTAAATGCGTCTCTGTATGATGCTCTCTGCGAGCCCCGAAAAAATTAACCGAAAACGTAACGGAGTGCCGAATGATCTTACAGAGAGACGCAGGGGACGAATATACCTGTGTATTCGGTCGATAGATGTGTAGTGAAATTCGACGTAAGTGTGTCGTATGGTTGGGCAAGAGCTCCGAACAATTTTGGTGGTCGGGGACGAAAAACAGGGTGGCCGGATTCTCAGATGGACAAAGCCATGCATTAGAAGCCCCGCCTGGATGCGATAGGCAAAATACCGAAAGCAACAGGCAAAATAAGAAGCGCACGTCGGGGATGGAAGAAGAAGAAGACTGAAGCTTTAGAGGAGGAGGGCTGATCCCCTGAAAACTGCGAAAGCTCTTGGTTGCGATCGAGCAACGCTGCAATACGGGCCTGCGAGTTACGGAGCTGCACCTGGGAGTTGTTCAGCGAAGCCGTGAGCTGAGCGACGCGGGCATCGGCATCCGCATTCGCAGTCGCCGGTCCGTAAGAAAGAACATTGGCTTGGGGAGCCCGAGGAGATGGGGGACCGCGAAAGCGATCCCTACGCGGCGCCTGAGGGGCGTCGAAACTGCGTGGTGGTGTCCAGGAGCTAAAAGCGCGTGTACGTTTGGCCGACGGACAGACGGACGCGAAATGACCGAAGCCATTACAGTTGAAGCAACGCGACTCGGTCGCGGCTCGTGGACGAGCCGGCGGAAGACGTGAAGACTGGGATGAAGACCGCGAATAAGAGATGGGTTGCGAGCGTCGCGGAGGATCGACCGACGCCGGAGCCTGGCCCGAAAAGTCGCGGCCACGGTTAGGGCGTGCAATCACCTGAACCGGAGCAGGTGAAGAGGCCAGTGAGGCTGGATGAAGTAGGCGATCGGCCGTGGCTTCACTTAGTAGTTGCTCCACGGTCTGGGCTTTGGTGACGGCCTGCTCGAAGGAGACAGGGTTATCTAGTTTGACGAAATATCGAATGTCCCCGCGCAAGCGGGCCACGAACTCCTCGAGCACTCGGTCTTTCTGGGAATCGGGATCCTGGCCAGATGTTGCGGCGCGTACCAAGTTAAGGATACGATTAGCGAAAGAGGTACAAGATTCCCCTGGTTCTTGACGACAAGTCGACAACTTTTGACGTGCCACATAACGTTGCTGTGGGCTTTCGAAAAAGGACGTGAGATGTGAAACGACCGTAGAATAAACCCGCCTAGAAGACGCGTCTAATTCCTCGACTTTCTCGCGGGCAACCCCATCCAGGTGGCCAATTAGGAAATTGGCCTGCTGCTCGTCTGAAAGGGGGACAGGCTTCATGCGCATGATGTCTTCCAGGCGCCTCAACCAAATGGAAAATTGCACCCCATTCTCGGAAGCTCCAGTGAAAGGGGTGACTCGAGGTGCCTGAGAGTCAGGCTGGATCATTGCCACAGCGGGAAGACTGTCCAACCGCTGACCGACTGCCGCGAAAGACTCGTTGAGCTTCTCTTTAAGGGACGCGTTACCTTCGTTGATCTTACGACTCAAAAGAGCTGCCGTGGCGCAAGTGTCGTTCCACACCTGCGTGATGGCTGACGTGGTAGCGTCGCGAAGGAGCTTGGCATCACGACCACGGAGAAGGGTATCGTCCTGAAGGTCGTCAAGAGAAGAAAAGAGAGGCCCAATTGGGGTTTCACCTTTGACGGTATGTGGGTCTGAAGGCTGGGCAGAAGCCGCAAGCGTTGATGAAGAAGAAGATTTAGCAAGACTTCGAGTAACTGGCATGAGCTACGTGAGTTGTGAACCACTGAGTGTCAAAAGAACGACGGGTAGCTTATATAAGATATAACGAAGGTGTGGGTGTACGATCCCAAAACATATAATGTAGGGAAGATGCAGCAAAGCGATAATACATAAATGCTTTTGAAAAGATTGAAAACAAAAGAAATAGTGAAAATAAATTCCCCCGATGATAGCGAAAGTCAGTTGATGTGATGGGAAACAGGGGTGAAGCATGAGAAAAAGTTGCGGTCTGGGATGGGAATGCGATGGCGAACGGAGATAAGGCGAGGAAAAGCTGTTGCACAGCGCTGGCACTGTAAACATCCGCGCGCGCCTCTGCGTTGATGGCGCCTGACGCAGCGCCAGTATTACGGTATCGCCGCAGGCCGCGAGAGGTCACTGAAAGACGATCGTTAAAACGCATGATAAAGAGAGGAAACCGAAAAGAGACCAGGATCGACAATTAGAGCTCTGCATTTTGCTGTCAGAAAAAAAAGGTGTAGCGCTTGAAGCTATTGGGATGCCCATGCAATCCCGTATGGCCATTAAACCTACTCTTGATACTGCGCAGGATTCTTTAACGAGAGGAAGTGCTCCCTGAGCTTCTGCAACCGTGCGCGTCTAAGCCATTCTTCGCGAGGCACTACTTGGAACAAACTTGGAAACATGTTTCCCGGTCGTGGGACCAGTCCTGCGGAAGCTTCGCCCCTGATTTGCGTCAGAGCGTTGACCCTAGGAGTCCTCTGATAGCCTCCAACGAAATAAAAAAAAACAAGCAGGAGGAAAGGGGCGAAGAAGAAAAGAAATGCCTACACTGCGTCTTCCAAAGTGTGTCTGAGAGGTGACCAGAAGGTCTCCCAAGAGTACATTGGACGCCGAGTGAAGAAGTAAGAGGGAAAAAGTTAAAGATAGAGACTGCAGTCGTTCGCAAAAGTCGGAGAACCGGAGGAGTGGATGACGACTGGGTCGGACCATGAGGTTTGTCTTAATACCCTCCTAGACGAACACACTCGCAGTGCCACGGAAGAGAAATTAGCTGACGAGAGGGGAAATGCGTAAATGATCCTCTTATAGCAAGTAATACCCGGAAAACAATAGAGAAGCGAAAAAAAGAAACCTCTTGGGCTTGTCCCACGTCACAACTGTGGCCATCAGTCGTGAAAGGGGAAGGCCCCCAGAATAATAGAAACCAGAAACTTTAATAAACTGAAAGTTGGTGGAACTCACCTCCGCCTTGTGGAACGTCCGGCTGCTACCAGTGAGCACAAGTGGAATATTAACAGTTTATTAGTAGTTATACTGACCGAATATTGACCGAATATATTACTTCTGGGCCCGAGGGCGGCGGAGGTCCGTGGGGTGAGTGTGTCCGACGTCGATGTCCAGCAGGACCGTCCTCCAGTTGCCTTCCAATCCCGCATGCCTCGTCTCCTCGCCTTTTGTACTGCTCCGCCTCCTGTAATCAGCAAGCGTCATCGATGAAGCTGAGCTCAATATCGATTCTTCACTTCCCTAACTCTTACAATTATTTGAAATGTCCCGCTCTTGTTTTGTATCTTTGGCACAGTTCGGCTTGGTGGTGGCACCAAAGAGTACGTAACGAAGCAAGTTCAGGGCACCTTGTGAAGACCTGTAAGTTTCTGTAACCATAGTGGCTCCCTTATAGCACTTCGCAGCTCTACAAGTGTTTACAAGTCTTAACAAAGGGTAACCTGTTAATTGTATGAACTAGTAAAGGCGAA
>MU940920.1:0-16442 GCA_036418165.1 Cooperia oncophora
GAACAATCTTGATCATTGGCATCACTTCATGTGATAGGGAAACGCTCTTGATACCCATCTCATGAGCAATTTTCTTCACTTTCAATTCATGAGCAGGATAACTAAAAGAAACTTTCAAAACAATGAAACTGAGACAACTTGCCCTAAAAGGTGAACGGTTACATGAATGAGTGAAGGAACGCCACCGCAACACTCTTTATTCCTTTCGACTTGATAGCCTTCAGAATCTCCCTGACTTCGACGTCATTAGGTTCTTTTTCCACGATCACCTGAATGTATGACGGCTCATCCCCATCATTTCACTTTCTACTCATCCACATATAACGGAAATTATCATGGCGACTAGATGTCATATCAATTATTAAAAGACGACAAATAGCAAAATCGACAGCTCTCGTACAGCACGGTCGCCTTGCGGGTGCGCGTATCAGAAACTGAGCAGTAAGGCAGCGTTCAGACTTCGCGACAGCAGCGCTTCGGTCGCGCGTTCGACGCGATCGATGCGCATGCTTTCGACTGCATCGATCGCGTCGAACGCGCGACCGAAGCGCTGCCGTCGCGAAGTCTGAACGCTGCCTAAGGCTGAGGCTGCGCCCATACCTTGCGTCATAGCGTTTCGGAAGAATTAGATCTGAGCGAAACGGCGATTTGAACGAAAAGGATACTATAGATGTCTATCGGCATATAAACGTTGATTCTTCTAGAGCGCTAGCAACCGGCGCCACTCTTTTCGCTCAAAACGCCGATTCGCTCAGGGCGCTGACTCCCAAATATGAACGCCGTCTAACTAACTAGCGGGCTGCGAAACGCTGTGTAAAGCCGCTACAACATTTCCGTCTTGTTGAATTAATTGGGATCTTTCCAAACAATGGCGGTACCGAAAACCAACAAACCTTTCTCCCAAAGAACGTCTCTTGCACGCATCCAATTTCACCTAGCTGGCAACTGTCATCATATGGGATGACGCGCTCATCCACCTCAACTACTTCCTCATACAGAACCTAAACTTTACCCTCAATACATATGTCGACAGTCGTGGTTCAAAACCCCTAATGAAATAAGAAATAATGGAACCCACCCCTGGAATTTGTATATCGAAGTCGAAGATTTTTGGACGCGTCTGATTGCCTATATAGAGGAGATCTCTGAATCCTTTGGTGATTAATAACGCTATCCGTTCTCCTTTTCGCTCAAGCAACGCATTCGTGGCAACGGTCGTACCCATGCGAATCCAAGAAATCTGCTCTGAAATCGAAACTATACTGTTTGGTAGTCCCGTTGTTGCCAAACAGTACTGCTTTGCACTAGGAATGCTAATAAGTTCCAGCCTCTGCTGACAATAATCTAGCAATGGGTGGCAACAAAAGAATTTACTCAACACATAGATAGGATTAGACCGACACAAGGCAGTGTTCAGACTTGGAGACTGCAACGTTTCGGTCGCGCGTACGACCCGATCGCTCATACGACTGGTTGTAGCGCGAGCAATTGAGTCCTACGCGCGACGGAAACGCTGTCGCTGCGATGTAAGAATACTGCCTAGGCGATATTTATGATTTATGATTTATTATCGGCATTCTATTGACAGTGGCACACATAAAAAAGGAAACGCAGAAAAAATCTCCGATAATCAACCTAGAACTCAGTGGGAAACAGCATAAAGTTGTTGCGGTGTAGAGGGGGTAATCAGTGCAGAAGGGCAGTGGCCGCCAACACTGCAAGTCCATCCACGCATCAAATAGGACTCCGGATACCAACTTAGTAGGTCCGCCAACTTTACTGAGACCCAGCTCCAACAGCCGCAGGCAAGGATTAGCAATGGGGTGCAACTAGGTAAGAAATATACATCTTGATAGTAACACAAAACACATTCAATGTAAGGCGACTTAACACACAGTCAAAAATACAACAGTACAGGAAATAGGAATACAAAAATCACTTAATCGCCACTCAGCCTTTCAAAGTGTAATAATTTAGTTTCTGTTCTCAGAACCACCCTTGTGAAATCATAACTTTTCTCACTTTGCTCCTAAACGACTTAGGAGAACTCGAATTTATAGTACTGGTTGGCAAACTATTCCAAAAACTGATAATCCGTTGAGTAAAAGAATTGCGGTACTCTGTTGACTGACTTTATTTTATCTTTTATGAGCTTGTATCGGTGACCTCTGGTGCGCCCAATCGTTGAAGATCTTTTGAAAAGGACATCAAAGTCTAAGTCTACCAACTTAGCGGAAATTTTGAAAGTAAGCTCGTAATCACTCAACTTTCTTCTCATTTCAAGTGAATCCTCCTTCAAGTACTTCAGTCTATCTCTATATGATACATGGAACATACCCTCACGAGCGAAAATGCGTTCAGTGAATTTAGACTGAACACCCTCGACCATTTCAACTTGGGAGCGCGTATAGGGGCTCCACAGCATAGGGCAATACTCGAGCGTAGGGCGCACATACGCTACAAAAAGCTTAAACAAGGTTTTTATGCTTCTGGAAGAGAATGCGCGCAGAATGAAGTTTGCCTTGCAATGCTGAATGCACCACTTTCTTAATGTATTCGCTGAATGACAGCGTACGATTATAAGTGATACCTAAATCAGTAAAAGCTTCTGGTTCTTTTAGCTCAATACCATGAATTACAAATTTGGGTGCAGAAGGTAGGAAACACCCAACCGCAAAACAACTGTTTTATCAAGGGAGATTGCGAGTCCCCATTTCCTAGACCACAACGATATTGCATCAAGAGCTGCTTGCAGCAGGGAGGGTTGGTTCATGCAGTATAATTTGACATCATCCGCATACATCGTGCAATTTATACCAGGTGGAAGGCTCTCAGGCAGATCGTTTATGTACATGATGAACAACAGAGGTCCTAGACAAGAGCCTTGGGGAACGCCACTCTCGGTCTGGTAGATTCTGGAGCATGAACCGTCGAGGACAACCCTCTGGTGTCTGTTACAGAGGAAGGATTCTATGAACTTCGCAAGACATCCGGTGATGCCGATATTTGACCCAAAACTGGGAAGAAACCGGGTATTTTATCTTGAATGCACTCTATTCTAGACAGTAAAAGCCGCGATCGTTTACAAGCTTTCCTCACTGCTCGATAGTGAGGTGCACGTACTTTTTTCAGTACGCTTCGAACTGAGTAACACTAGGTTCCTACTTCTAAGAGTTTGCTGTCATTGTACCTGTTATCTTTCAGGAAGGGGTGGGTTTACGACCAAAAGAGGTTAGTCCGTTGCAGTAATGCAAATATGGAGGATGACCCAAACCGAAACTGAGTTCTGAATGTGTTCTGGATACTGCTTTCTATGCGCGGGCGCGCATTGACATGAAGGAGGACTTATTCCAATTTGAACCGATGCGGTCCTACGGTGCGGTGGTTTGTAGCTGTGAGCACGTCTAGCTGTCGCTGAGGGGATCCTTATATGGCCCTTATAGAATTTTTTCCAGAGCCGCTCTTCGGTTTTCTCGTTTCATGTTCGCTGTGTATCCTCCTAACCTCCCGCTCGACGCCAGTTGTCTTTGGGAGAATGAAAGTTCATAATTTATTGAGTGGGAGAGAAAGTGGTACGAAGTTGGAAAAATTTTGGAAGATAATAGGTGGGATGAGGAAGAAGAGGTTGCAGCAGGAGAGAATTCGGGTTGGTGGATACACAGTACAGTAGTATCATTCTTTACCCACCAGCTGGAACTGGACTTCCTCGAGGAATGGAGACCCCGGTCTCCTGCTCCAAAACTTGTCGTATGGCTTCTGTAGGAGCGTCAGCATAGTTTGCTGGATCTTCTGAGAGCACCTAAAAGACAACAGAATCAGAATCATTATTGCTAATCAATTGAACTTTTTGAGGTTCACAAAGGTTTATGGAAATCCCAGTCAACGCACTGATAGACCAACTTTGTCGATAATATATTGCAGGACAGAATAAAGAGATACAGAACAGTGTGAGAGCCTCTAGTCGAAGAAACAGTGACAAGTGATTAACGGAAGGGGCAGGGTGGAAACGGGCTATCGTGAGCCGGAAAGGCATTAGTTGGCAAAAATTACAAATATTCAGTTGTCCCATAAGTGACGGCGTTTATTTCTGACCTAAGAAATTGTGTGAAAGATGGCATGATTTACCAACGCATACTTGAATAATTGATTCATGCGCTCCAAGATAGCATGCTAAGGCAGCGTTCAGACTTGTCGCGCTTGAACGCGCGTTGATTGTCGCGCTTCAGTTGTCGCGTACCAGACCCCAGCTTCCCTTTATGTTCTTTCTTCCGGTATTCAATCCCTTTTTCACTGTTTCTCATTTCTACCTGATTCTTAGCTCCTCTTTTTCACTTTGACATTGAATTTTAATGTAGTCTCGACGTTTCTGACAACCTTTTGACGATGAGTTTTGTTGAAACAGTATACCAAATCATTACACAGTGTCCTGTATCAGAAACCAGAGGAGCTGAGAATCCGGTAGAAATGAGGAATAGTGAAAAAGGGTTTGAATACCGGAAGAAAGAACATAAAGGGAAGCTGGAGGTCTGGTACGATTTAAGCTAGCTTGTAATTGTAGCGTGCTCACTTACAAGCGACAGCAATTTAGCATTGAAGTGCTCGTTCAAGCGCGACGAGTCTGAACACTGCCTTAGATTATTGTGCTCACTCAGTCTTTGTTCAATTTTAGGGCAGATGAAGAAGATAAGGGCGAACATGGCGCCAGGTTTTTCCGCTTGATCGAGCTAGTGAAGCAGCAGGAGCAGCTCAAAATTCATGAAGTGTATGGTCGAGGAGTACTGGCTCTTGAGACAGCTTAAAATAGTCACGATAGCCGTAGGCGGGCGATTGTCGTTTGACCACACCCCACTCAGCCCTTCCACTCAGAAGAGGTGAGTGAGGGTAACGCTCTTTTGCAGCACTTCCACTTTATACTTTATACTTTACCAGTCTGGCTGACGCGCAGTTCTGCGCGTGGTTAAACCTTTGTTACTGATAACTGACAGGATTCCTGTGCTGAGCACTAACACTTACCCTAATTCCTATGTCAAAACGGCCCATTTCATCATGTTTCTCCCTTTAAAAGGCACTTTCCGCGATAAAATAAGGCTATGACCTTTCAAATGTGTCAGACGATCCGGAAGGAGATTGCGGAGGCTGCGCTACCTTTAGAAAGTGAAAATCGGCAAGAATTCCGCTTTAAGCTAACCAATTAGGCCCATGGGCGCCCCTTAGGCCCATGCCGACCCCACCGGCTGCTAGCTACTAGCTAGTAGCCACTATGCTATCTCTCTCCATTCCGAATGGTGAGAGTGAGGTGATACGATAAAAGAGCTGATATCTTTATGATAACGACGAGTGGAAATTCGTACAAACATGCGTTTTCTTCATTGCATGCATGTACAAGTTGGGGTCGATATGGAATCCTATTTAGGGCATTTTCGGCTGTTTTTCTGCTGCTTTTCTCCGCTAATCAGATACCTAGCCCTTTTTCGTTCCTATGTGGGTTCCGTTACCCACAATCTGTGGTCGCGGGCTTTGCCTTTAATGAACATTTGCCAATGTTAGGTCTTATCATATTTCTTGAAATCACCATTTGTTGGAAATCGGACAGCATAGCGGTTGGAAGGATTCCGATGGTAAAAATATCGAAATCACAGTGGCTCTTATCATTCCTCACTGGGCAACAACTCCATACATCCTTTCGGTGAAACTCGAGCGTTTAGCGGTGGAAGCAATTCCGACCGCTAAACTGAGGGATTTTACTGATAGGAATTCTTGACTTACTAAGCCTTCGCCCATTGATTCTTTGGTTACGGTGATGTGAGCAGATACGGACTCCCAAAAGCCCTTGTAGGACACTGTCAGAATTTATCTTCCACCTTTAATGTTCCCTAAGCACCTCTGAATTACTTGCTGGAGCAGTTCCCAGTGTTGCTACAACTCTGCTGTGAATTTTCCTGGCTATCTTATCAGCTGTTATCAATTCCTGCCACCCGCCAATAATGTTCCCACCTGCCCCTGTCTTACTTCTTAGAACCAATGTCTCGTTGTTGCTGTGGCCGGTGCTATGAATTTGATGACCCTCGCTTTCTAAGACCCCTTATGGTATCTTATCAGCTCTTATCACTTCCTGCCACCCACCACTAATGTTTCCATCCTGCCCCTATTTTATTTCTTGGAACCAACACCCTACCATCACTGTGACGCACGTTATGGATTTTGAGACCTTCCCCTTCTAAGGCTCCTTATGGTATCTTATCAGCTCTTATCACTTCCTGCCACCCACCACTAATGTTTCCATCCCTTATTTAATTTCTTGGAACCAACACCCTACCATCACTGTGACGCACGTTATGGATTTTGAGACCCTCCCCTTCTAAGGCTCCTTTGTTATCTTATCAGCTGTTATCACGTCCTGCCACCCACCAATAATGTTTCCATCCTGCCCCCTATCTTAGTTCTTGGAACCAACGTCCCATCGTCGCTGTGACGCGCGTTAAGAAGTTGGCGACCCTCCCCTTCTAAGGCCCCTTATGTTATCTTATCAGCTGTTATCACTTCTTGCCCCCTACCAATAGTGTTCCTGCACGACCTCCTACATCACTTATCAGTTTGAGCGCACAGTCGCTGTTTTGAAGGAAGTTATGAATTTCCGGTCAAACACACAGACACACACACACACACACACACACACACACACACACACACACACACACACACACACACACACACACACACACACACACACACACACACACACACACACACCAACAGACAAACTTAGCGGATTATATAGTAGGATAATTTATTCTTTATCTCACAGACACAAATAGAGACACTTCCACTCACTGATGAAAAGCTCTATCTTCATTGCAAAATTTCGAATTAAAAAATACGTTACCTATGAGTCAACCCACTATTTGACCAGACGATATTTACTGAGATTTTCTGGGCATACAGATGCATTGTAAATAAATGAAAAATAAGTTGCACGAGTAGTCTAGTTTTATTATTGTTCCTCGGTAAAACTGTTCCCAGGTGCAGTTCGACGACGGTGGGGGGGGGAAGGAGTGGACATTTGCACTTTTGCTACTTTCTATCGACGTGTCGAGCCATCAACATTAGACGTGAGAAATCTGATGCCATGAAATGATACCATCCGAAGTTTGCACCTGTCAGTTCTTGTAAAGTAATGGAATACCACACAAATATCATTTACACGGTAAACTGACGAGCTTGCTCCAGTTGCATGCAAGTTCACAGGTTTCACCTGGTGAAACTTGTAAACCAGAACTAGTGAAGCAGAGAAAGTACAGAATGCCCCTTTCCTCCCCCATCGCCGAACTGGTTTTCATAGCAACCAACAAGAATGAAAAACACGCACCTTGAGTACTCGAGTGGTGCCATCAGGTTTGAAAACGCAAACGTCAGTGAATGTGCCACCACGGTCGATGGCAAAACCGAAACCCGTCATTTGTAGAGTTCCCAGTGAAGGTTGATAGGTGAGAACAGGGGCGAACGGAAAGAACAGCACAGGTCACGTCAGCGATACGTGGCCGCTAGTTGTGGACAACATTAGCGATCAATAAGTGGCGAGAACAGGAAAAGAGAAGGGCAAAGACCACTCCTGCGCTTGGCACCTCAGGTGCCAAACGTCCAGCTATCACAACTTTTCTCTCCCTACGCTCGAGCTGTTCATGGAGTTGCTCTCGTCTAACGTGTTCTGATTTAGTGGGTTAAATTTGCATAAGCGACTATACCGTTCATTTTCTGGGACAATTCCAGAGTTTAAAGCCTTTACTAATGCTCACTAGACCCTATTAACCGGAACATTTTGTTGCCAACCACTTTTCTGATTGAGAACTGTAGAAACTAGCTGAAATAAAACCTCTGAAAGGTGTCTGATCATGCTCTCAAAGATAACTCAGAGCTGTTGCCACTTAGGCCGCGTTCATAGCTTGCGACCATGAAGAAAGTGAAGAAGTGCCGAAAGTGAAGAAGTGCCGAAAGTGCGAAAGTGCGGAAAGTGAAGAAAAGCAATAGATACGTATCGATTTGAAGAAAGTGAAGAAATGCCGAAAGTGCGGAAAGTGCGGAATCTGAAGAAATGCCGAATGTGAAGAAAAGCAATAGATATGTATCGATTTGAAGAAATTGCGGCGGAAAGTGCGGAAAGTGCGGAAAGTGCGGAAAGTCAAATCGATACATATCTATTGCTTTTCTTCACATTCGGCATTTCTGCAGATTCCGCACTTTCGCACTTTCGGCACTTCTTCACTTTCTTCATGGTCGCAAGCTATGAACGCGGCCTTAAAGACAGCTCCCGCGATAAAAGTGTCAAGGATAATTGCTGATCAATTATGAAACAGTAGCTGATAAGTAATTCCTCAATGAAAAAAGCAACAACTCAAGAACACCACAAACAAAATTGCTCCCTTACAGTTACACCGCCCTGCGGTCCGTGGGCAACCCCTGGCTCACAAATCGCTTTATGGCATTTCCCAGTAGTGGACAACATCCATTCAAAGAAAAGAATATGAAAAACAACAAAGACACGAACGAAAAACACTTGAAAAAGGAAAAATTCAAAAACCTGGCGTCCGAATTTGGGGTTACGTGCAGTGTGCAGCTTTTGGTGCATGTCGAGCTTTTGCACCACAGAAATTGCATCATTCGTGATTTTTACGCGTTTTACCTTACGAGATGGGTTGCAGTTGACTGTATGTGCTCCCAATGAATAAAATGTGATGAAGGAGAGCAGATTATTTATGGGCACGAGCGCGGTCAGCAAAAAGTACATGCAGTTCCGATTAATGCCCGCCGTCCCAACAAAGAACAACTGAGCGGCTCTCCGTCAGAGGGCAGCTAGCAAGTGAGGCGGTCCAACTGAGCGGCGTTAGAACTAGAACTTTGAGCGGCTGTAGCTCGCTCCTCGCTCACTGTGGAGTCGCGAGAGTGGGACAGTATCTAGCTTGGGGCTGAACTGCCTGCACAAGGAAGGACGACCATGTACTACTTGAGCGCGGGGGCTGTCTTTAATGTTGACTGAACAGGGAGCATTTGCAGTTCGGCGGGAGGTGGGGGGGGGGGGGGCATTTTGCATTTCTGCTACTTCCCATGGACGGGTACACCCATCAAGTTGACATGGACACCTGCGAAAATCTTGTGAAGCCCACGAAAAAGTTCGTAGAAACCACCTTGTTGACTCTTGTAATGCACTGAAATCCCTTTCAAATACCATTTACCTTGCTGGCTCGACGAGCTTGCTCCAGCTTCACAAGAGTTCACAGTGAAACTGATAAAGTGAAACTAGTGAAGCAACGAAAGTGCAAAATGACCACCCCTCCCCTCCCCGCCCTTCGCCGCACTGCGCCCTTGTCCTCGAAAATATCGAATCAGTAAGCCAAACCCATTATTAAAGACAGCACGCCCAAGCAATTCGTAGGCGGCAGTCTGTTACTCAGTCTCTAACAACAAGAGCGTCACATTTCACACTGTGTTAGGCTCCTTTCATAGTTCCGATAGCAGAAATGACGAATTGGCGAGAGGACATGATACGTGGATTTTCCGGGAGACGGGCAAGAGAATCGTAATTCGCCGCACGCGGCGATGGGCGCGGCGTTTTCTTGACTCGTGTTCGCCTGAACACCGGGCTTCATGTAGACCCAGTCATCGTAGACATTCATGACTATTTTTGGTTATGAATTGCCTGTTGTCGCTATCTTCTACCTCGAACCGTCGTCACTGGGCGCGACGACGGATGCGACGTCGGTAAATTACGACTCTCTTGTCACACACCCCGATTTTCCACAATCCGTCATTTCTCTGAATTATTTATTTGATGCTTTTCGTCAATTTGTCGTTTCTGCATTTCGTCACTATCACAAACTGTATGAGCGCGTCCTAAAGGCAGCGTTCAGACTTGTAGCGCTACGTAGCGCGGCGTACAAGTCTGAACGCTGCCAAAGGCGCGTTGTCTCTACAGGTGGCAGTTCTGATGCTCGCTAGTTGTACCGACCATCGAAACTCATGAGGTATTTCCTGCTACAATTAATTTTCACACTCTTTTTCGTTTTTCTTTTCACTATTAGCGGTGGACGACGCGAAAAAAAACGACTAATGAGTCAGAGGGTGCAAGATATCGCATCGGTGGTATAAAACGAGCAGAACTGGAGAACTCGACGAGTGGGGCTGCCAGGGGTTCCTTGGTAAGGGTGTTCTCTATGAGTTTTTTATTTGCTTTTTTCTTCCCTGGAGTCAGCTAGCGACTACAGATTTGTAGCTGAACGCCACTGTCCACGGTATACCAGGGATTATTGATTAATCGTCTCCATTTCTTTTTCACTTTCTTTCTACTATATCTGCCTCCTGAAAGGTTTGTCTACCTTTTGTGTCCTGCACGCAGCGAGGCTCTGCACCTTATGATGACGTGACTAACCATAAGAAGTGCCGTCACTTCTTTTCATTGTCAGTGGCAACGGCAGCTGTCTGCAGCGATTCATTTTCATTGCGTCAAGCCACCGTTCACCTCACATTTTTCACTTTCTCACTGCAATCTCGTCTAGTATCCGATTGTCTAACATATGGCATTTTCTGGAACACAATTAGCGATTTATTTAGTCGTAAGTGCAGCCAAGCGGAGCGATTTTTAATGCCTTCTACTTCACTGAGGCGGAACTTTCATCCAGTTGTGATAAGCACGTGCTGTTCATTTTTGTACTTCTTCTACCTTGTAATCAGTCTTCATTTGAAGAAAAACTGAATGCGTAATCAGAGAGAACAGCGTCAGACTCCCTTTACAAAACCAATGAAAATGCTGGGCAAGCGGACGACTTACTTCTAACCATAAGTTGCCCATCTCGCACGTAAACTATTTCACGGTGCAGTTCGTCAACCAAAGGGGGGGGGGTGGTAGGGATTTTTTTTTGCTACTTTCTATCGACCTGTCGCCAAACTGCTCCCTACTTCTCCTATAAGTTTTACTTTTTTAAAAACTCTGTCATTTTTCTAAAGCTCAATATTTTAAGAAAAAAGCAACATCGAAAAGGCGTTATCTACTCGAGAACGTCAAATTCTCTCCTGAAAACTCGAAAACTTGTTCCACATGAGCGATCATGATGGATTTTATTTTCGTCGAGTTCATTCCTTGAAGTTGGAGGCTCCGAATTCTGATCTGAGTTTCTCTTTAAACCAGTACTTCGCTGCACGCAATGGAACTACGGGAGGGTATCCATTATTAGGTTGACCTATAAGTCATGGCGTTTTTTTTTCTCACACAAATTTTTATATGCAAATCACGATTGTTCCCAATTTATTCTACAATGTTTGATAGATAACTTACTGCTCTATAAAAGAGTATGATTGCCTTCCTAATGTTTCTCGACTTCTGTCGATTTTTCTCCCATTGAAATGGAGTTTTCGACAACTATTTTTTGCATTTTATCTCGGCCCTCAAATTACAAAAGAAGCTCAAATTTTGTTATATGCATAACTAAGGAATGATGTCTTATGACAGCATGAAGTTTGTCTAAGCGAGCAAGAGTTGGGAATTCGAACCTTGTGAATGTGCTCGCATGGGCGGCCCTCTTGAGGAGCGACTGCCTACAGAACGTACCCCTCACTTTCGAACGTCTAACATCAACTGAGGGTAATGCTTGATAATGATAAGGAAGCATTCCATGACCTCTAACGGTTCCTCAATCTTTGGCATGAATCGTGAATATGGCAGTTCTGTAAGCTCTCAGGTGGACACAATAGGGCATTAGTTTCGATGCTTGTCTGTGAGGGTGAAATTGAGATCCTCAGATAACTTGAACCGTTGTAAGCATTCCTAAAAAGCATAGCCTCCTTTTCATGTACTTAGCAAGTGGGCCTGTGCGGTTTAAGCTCTTTAATTGGAGGTAAAAAAATAAAGGCTGTCGAAAATGCTCAAACCTCAACCTGACACTCCAGTTTGAGCCCTCAAATATTAGCGAAAACAGAAACTTCAAAAAAAAATATTAAGAGAACTATCGTACAGAGGCGAGGAATTCTCTACAAAACAGTATAAAACTCATTGGCAAAACTATTCATCTTCAGCTCGATATTTTGAGTGGAAAAAACGCCATAACTTATGGCCCGACCCAATATTTGCGAACGTACATCCACGGCGCATCGTTGTTGGGGAATCCCCAACAGGGGGGGGGTCGTATTTGGGCTGAGAAAAATTTATTTTGATAGTTGATTTTTCTCGCTTCACGGACGTTGTAAAAGGGGGAGGGTCGTACTTGGTCATTGTTAGGAGGAGGACAAGGGTCGTTCTGGCGTTCTAGGAGCGGTGGTTGACTTTTTGTGATTTCCCTGTTTCACGCGTGCTACCCCCGCTCGACCATCGATTCGATGAGGAGGGACAGAGAGCCGGAGGGGGGAGGTCGTACCAACCCCAACAAAACGGGGGGGGGGTCGCACAGACGACTAAAATCCCCAACCAATGATGTGCCCTGCGTGCATCTCAGTTGACCATTCTAGGATGACTTACTGCATCCATGAGATGTCAATGAGAGTCTAAAATGGTGGTTTTTTTACTCTTCAGTTTCTCTTCTATGGAAACTCTCATAGAGAAATTGAGTGGATACAGACTCGAAGCTGCTGCAAGACAATTAGTCTTTGTTGATGGAGCCCAGGACATAGCAGCCAAGCACGCCATCGCTCACATTGCCTCATGAGTGCGACTCAAAACCTTTTGTTAATAGGCTTCGATATTGGTTCTCATTTTGCCGTCGATAACAACGACTGGCTCATTACTTGTAGTGGATATTACGTTCTGAACAGTTGAACTTTTCCGAAGCAGTTTACTCACGGCGAATTTTCCTTTTCTAAGGGGTCGGGTCAATCAGTTTACATTTGTCTGGCCGCTGTTACTGCATGTAATCGTTGGGACGTTTTCATTGGACCACATGAATGCCTCCGCGGCCACGCCAGCACTTCATCGCATCTACTCCACCGCTGGAGCTGTGCAAACTATGCAGTCGTTTGCGCAAGGGACAAGCGGTGGCGCAAAAACAAGAATTAAAGGGACACATTTTTAAAATGTACAGAAAAAATTCTACAAAACATTATGCCAACTCGGTCTGAATGCTGAGAAAAATATTAGGAAGGAGGTGCCCACACTTTTAGGCCACTTTGTATGTCGTTAGACGGGAGAAGCACGAGACGGCGGAGACGGGCAAGAGAATCGTAAATTGCCGCTTTGTCGCGCGCGACAATGAGCTCGACGTCCCCTAATTTGCACTACCTTTTGATTGGAGCGTCGGAATTCATGTAGACAAAGACATGGTAGACACTTATGTCTATTTTTGGTCATATTTGTCTATTCTCGACCAATACCACCTAAATCGTCGTCATTAGCGGGCGCGACGTCGCACGCGACGCCCACTGGCGCGGAGGATTGCAGTTCTCTTGTCACATACCCCCTACACGGCTATGGGGCGCTCCTTCGAGTAAGCTTTCTCTTTCTAAGGTGAAATCCTTGAAACTTCACAAAAACCGTTATTGAGCGAATACTTTTCGCCGCCACGTCTGCGGCTTTTTTACCCTTTTCCCTTTGTCACTCATCATCAGTATACATCACTGTCATGAACATCCAATCAATTTCAGTGTATCGCCAACACATAAGTCTATTACAGCACTTGTACACTGTTACTGCATACTTCCAATAGATGTATCGAGCAGTGCAGTATTGAAAGAATCAAGTAGGTTCATCGGTTCAAAGCTGCTCAAAACTTACGCGATTGGCGAATTGTCAGTTTTGACATATTTAAAGGCTCTTTCTGCGATGAACCAAGGACATGACTTCCCAAATGTGCAAGATGGTCCAATAGAAGATTTCAAAGGCTGTACTGCATTCAAAAAGTGAAAATCTGCAAGAAATCCTGTGCAAGCTAAAGAATTAGGCTCATGTACACACCTTATGGTTGGGCCCGTGCCAACCCACAGTGGCTACTAGCTTCTATCTAGTAGCCACTCTGCTAGCTTTCTTCATTCTCTATTCCAGGACACATCGTTGTTGGATTTTCCGCAGAGTTGGAGGTCCTATCTGATCGCTAGAAGGGGAGGGGGTAGTATCTGGACTCTGAAAAATCTTTTTTCTAGTTGGTTTTTCTTGTTTCAGGGACCTTGTAGAGGGGTGATCGTCGTTACTCGTTAGGGGAGGGATTCCTATTTCCTATTTCCCCTCTGACTTTCTGAGAGAGGCTGTTGGCTGCTGATCTCCACCCCCCCCCCCGGCTCGACAGCTCGATGAGGTGGTAACAAGGCGAGGAGGGGGTCGAACCAGTCCCTGAAAAGAGGGTTGGGGTCGTACGACTCAACCAAAATATCCAACTAATGATGTGCCCTGAGAGTTAGATGATAAGGAAAATAAGGAAAAAGAGCTGATATCGCTATGATAACAACAAGTGGAAGCTGACTCGACTCGACTGCTTATCTTCATTGTATGCAGGTAGAAGTTAAGATCGACGTGAAGTCCTATAAAGAGGCTTTGTGCTTTTTTTCTTCACTGGTCAATTACTACCACTTTGTTGTTCGTATTTGGGCTCTACTACGTACTATCTATAGGCCTTGCCTTTAAATGAGCAGCTCACCAAATGCCCACACATAAAAGTGGAAAATATAATGGGAGAGGGGGGGGGGGGGGGGGAGAAGTGTCGCGAGGTTCCTTCAAGTAGCCTACTCATGAAATGTCACCCAAATCTCCTTTAGGTTTCTGCGGCTTTTGCGAGGGTGCTTGTAGACAGTCGACCAGCCTTGTCTAGCTGTGTGTCCCCAGCTCTTTCCGCTCCCCCAGCTGCCGTCAAGAGAAGTCCGTGACAGAGATGCCTGTGGCGCGGGCACCAGGCGGTCTCTGCGCGACCAAAGAACCTTCGAGAGCAAATTTCTTGTTAACTTGAAGTTCTAATCCAAACTTCAAAAAATGAGGCTGTAAAGGGTAAAAAGGGTCAAACATTCAAATAATAGCGAAGAAAAAAAGCTCAATGCACCTTAATATGCTCTTTGCACTACTACAATACCGTTGCCAAGTGATAAGCGACTGTTGAGAAAGAAAAAAATTGATGTGAGCACCCTTATGAATTCCTTAATCTAATAGTAATTTTGCTGCGTTCTCCATTAGGAGATCTTTATAACGAGCATGCAGAGGGAAAAATCGACTATCGGAAAAAACTAGTCCTAGGATAAACACCACCCCCCCCTCCTGCGACTAAACACGACTCCTGTTAGGGATTCCACCTATGACGTGTCCTGACCATAGCTCATATAACCATAGTCACTGGCAATGTTTTTGCTAGGTTTTTTAGAAAAGGAGTTCTATCAATCACTGTTTTTTTTTCTGCAACTTAAGGGCACTGGGCGCGATTGCTGGGGCGGGCGGCTTTCTCTCACATCATTGGTGGAATGACTCATTGAAGGTGTTGCCAAACGCCTTCTCGCAGCCCTTCAACCAAAGACGCTGCCAATAACTGCCCGCCTCCAGCATGCGTTCAGAGGGCACGCTACGCGATTGGATACAAAGCCTCTCTTCCTCTGTGAATAAAAAGCTTGCCCTGTAAAGGTAACCGTTGCACTAGTATCGCTGCTCGAAAGCGAGTAACGAATGCACCCAAGCTGACATGGTCAAGCGTATGCCACGGAATTTCATTTCAAGAACAGCTGAAGTGGCAGTACAGTGGGTCAAATAGTGCTCCATTCTCACAGCGCGCGACGTAACCTCGGAAACTTGGGGGCGCACGACCAGGCGATTTTCAGCGTCGTGCAGGGCACATCGTTGTTGGGGAATCCCCAATAGGGGGGAGGGGGTCGTATTTGGCCGCCAGGAGAGGGGGTCGTATTTGGGCTGGGAAAAATTTATTTTGATAGTTGATTTTTCTCGCTTCACGGACGTTGTAAAGGGGGAGGGGGTCGTACTTGGTCATTGTTGGGAGGGGGGGTCGTATTTACGTTTTGGCGTTGTAGGAGTGGTGGTTGACTTTTGGTGATTTTCCTGTTTCATGCGTACTATATGCCCCCCCCCCCCCCTCCCCCCGTTCGACAGCAAAATTTTTGGGGAAATAGGGAACTTTTCGGGAAATTTTAAATTTTGGAAAAAAGTGGCAGGAAGTTGGGGATTATTGTCTTGCGACTTTTCCTGTTTCTCATGTGCTATTTACCTCCCCTCCCCCCCCCCCCCCCCCGCTCGACGGCTCGATTCGATGAGGAGGAACAGAGGGCCGGAGGGGAGGAGGGTCGTACCAACCTCCCAAAAAAAGGGGGGATCTTACAGACTCGACTAAAATCCCCTACCAATGATGTGCCCTGGCGTCGTGATGCTTGACCATGCATGCTGTCGTTCCCCTTATTTTCCTCTACCTCCGTTAGCACCGCCCCCGCCCTACCCTGTCATGCTAACAGGAAACCAAGCAACGTAGGCAGGGACATTCTCGTCAACA
>MU940922.1:0-14832 GCA_036418165.1 Cooperia oncophora
TTCCCTTTGGAACCAGTATTCTGTGCCATCGCATACGATAAAAAAGGGCTCCTACGCGAGATAGCATGAGATGCCCCATTTTTCACTCCCAGGTCGTCGTAAATCAATGGTCTACAACGTGGTGCGGCCGCTAAAGGGTAATACTTAGAGGCTGAGGTGCGATAATTGGTGCCTGCTCAAAAATACTAACAGGGATTCTAGTAATGGGAAAGATGAAGAGGTGAATTTAACGGTCAGAAACCTGCGAAAAAACCCATGTCCTGCATGGCATTGGAAGGGCATTTTTGGGTACAGTATGCTTCGCTGCGGAGAAGGGGTGCATCAGGCATTGTTCACAGCCTATGACCCTAACGAAAGGCGGAGAAAAGCAAAAATAGTTATCGCCGCTATTCGCCAACCGCCGCGGTTCGGCGGGGCGAAAAGCAATAGATGTGTATCGATTTCGCTGGCGAAAAACGCCACGGCGATCGAGCTAGCGTTTCGTCGAAGGCGAAAAACGTCGCGGTTTGGCGAAACGCCCGTCGATTCGTATCAAAACCCTTTCGCCCAACCGCCAGACTCTTCGCCCAACCGCCAGTCGATACGTATCGAAAGCTTTTCGCCGAACCGCCGCGTTCCAGAGAAACGCTGGACCGCAGACTGTGAACAATGCATCGGGCGGATGAGCTTGGCTCGGTGCCAGATCCGTTCTCCACCAGTTGTTGAGGCGAACAAGTGACAAGACTGATGATTTCGTTCGTGTCCCTCGTTTTCTATCAATGGTTGTCGCATACCCGCTTCAACAACTGGCAGAGAACGGGTTTGGCGCCGTGGCACACTCATGCTGCCTGACACGCCCCTTCAGCCGTAGCGAACTAATAGATGTTAGACTCTCATATATCCATGCAACAGCATCCATATCAATTTTACTTCATAAATCGAAAGATAAAAGTTCCAGCGTCGATTGACTGTGCGGCCATTTATGGGCGGGCGGTTGCGATGGGCGTCCGGGTCGGCATGTTGCACCTTGGTTGGATGCTGTAACGGAGGCCTTGGATGAAAAAGCCACACAGCGCCTGCGAAGAGGCGAAACATTCTGTCGTGCTTGGCGTATCCGACCCTTTATGCCTTTATCGTGCCGCTTGAGACTGAGCGATCAGCCAGTTTGTGGCATGGTTCTTTGTTCAAGTAGTTCGGATTGCGATTTGTGTCACTGCTCCACTTTCCTGGCTGCACAACGAGTAAGAAGAGCACTACTGCCGTCGAAGGTATAAGATGAAAAAAAATTGAAGGTATGTACCGTACCTTAGAGGTGCCTCGACTATCGACCAGTATTTTAGTGATAATGTCCGCGAGTAGAGGCTATTCATGCCGTGCGGTACCAACCCGCAATTTCCTTCGCCTACGATCTTCGGGCTCGCTCTCCAGTGCGTGATTTGAGGCTCCCAAAACTCCTTTGAATGCCTCTTTCAAAGAGGTGCCGTTGCTGTAAAAAGCTTTTTTGCCGTTGTGCTACGGGTTGTGCTGTTTCTTGCCTCGTAAAAATTGTTACAGTGATCGGAGTCGGACAGCCCGCTAACGAAATGTGGCTAATGCCGTTTGGACTCCAGAAATTTCGGCTCCGAGCTCATTTTAAAAGTGGCAAGATCACCAAATCCGCTAAAAACTTGTATATAGGGGTAATTCAACATCCTGATCACGAATATGACATTCATTTTTGGCGCTGGCGCTAATGGATGACACTACGGTTACCTGCGCTCTGCTAAGGCTGAGCCCAGGAGGTAATCGTTGGCGCCAGCGCCAAGAATGAGTGTCATACTCGTAATCAGGATGTTGAATTACCCCTATATACAAGTTTTTAGCGGATTTGGTGATCTTGCCACTTTTAAAATGAGCTCGGAGCCGAAATTTCTGGAGTCCAAACGGCATTAGCCCGGAATGTTGGTGGTGATTACCGTGAACTAACGCAAAGCCTTGCTCCATCGGCATCCATAAATATGATGATGCGATACTGAAATCGCCGCGTGCAAGAACTGCGCGTGATGCGACCAGCTCACTATAGAACCAACCTTTCCCCTTGGTGCGCACCGAAGGCCGAATTGGACAAGGTGCTGTATTACAGCAATTTATTGGGCATGCATAAAATTGAGCAGAACAATGACTTCTGTTTGGATTGCATTTTTGATATGCATCGAATCGCCGCAATCAGTCGGAGCGTTGCCAAGAAGCATGGACTGAGTCCACCACCGGCGTTCCTACCTCTGCTACTTGTCCTCCTTAACTGACCACTAACAGATCACTCTGGTGGAGGAGGTAGCCAGCGCGTACTCATTCCCTCACTTGAGAATCGGAAATAATCAATTATAGGAAAAAATCTCAACATGGAATAGGATCCCATCCCTCGTGACTCCCACAACGATGATACCGGTGATATACAGTGCATATCCTAGCGGTGGAGTGGGCGTGGCTAGGTGATTCACTTGGACATGTTGTAGAGTACTGTGTACATGGGATATTTTTATTTGATCGAAGTGTTGCCCTATCTCGTACTGGACAAAGTCATGATTGCAACTGTTCTGAAATTGCTAAATTGCAACACCCCTCCAAAAGAGCAGGTGCCGCCACCTTCAAATGGAGTACGCAGCCACGGACTCCCCATCTCTGGGATATGGAGCCTACCTGTATTATAGCCTGTTAATAGTTGCTACGACCAACAGGCAGGGTGTGAGAAGCCCCCATCGAGAGAAGGCCCCAAGATTGCTTGCTGCAATCTTAGTAAACGCTCCTTTCACTAGCTCAATTGAGAGTATTTCTTGACTAGACTCCCGTAGGAAGGAGCCGGCTTGGTCAAGTAACTCGCACGTCGTACGATGCGAAGTTCTCAACGGGAGGATCGTATTTGCCGTAAATTTTTATCTCGAACAATGTTCGGGCTTTTGAAGAAGGCGACATGGTTGAAATCTGAGGCCAAATGTTGATTCGTTCGGCAATCTCGTCTGGCAAAAGAACACTATTTCCATCTGTTCCTTCTGAAATCAGAAACAGCAATGACGGCGCACGGTAGTTACAAAAATTTATTCGTTCTTATTTGAGCGATCTCATCGATATGCGATAGCGACATTGTATCTAACACTTGATTTATTAGTTACCAGATCGTTTACTCGGTGCCATAGCCTCCTCCACCGGGTGTCTGTATATGAAGGATATCCTGGAACGACACAATTATAAACTCTAATCACAGAACTAAACCTCGAGAAGGGTAGTCACTCACTCCAGGGTCCACTCGTAAAGTGATCTTCCCGCCAAGGTTCACGGTACGCGACTGTTTTTTCAGTATGTTCACACCACGTGCACCTTCTCCTCCGCCTTTGAGACCGTATGGAGCAAAAACTCTGAAAAAAAACCTGGTTCAGTGAACAACGCTCCATCTCATGATTAAATATTAACCGTCTTTCAGTGAGCAAGGCCAGCGAGAGAGGTCTTCGGAACTGAAGGCTCCGAACCACTCCATCTCCTCCACGCCATTTTCCTTTTCCTCCAGAATTTTCGCGTAAAGAGAACTCGCGGAGAATAACGGGATACCTGACAAAAAGCGCTACATTACGAATGCTTCTCCTATGGCGGCGTTCAGACTTCGCGATGACGTGGTCGAGGCGCTGTAACGTGCTATAATTGCAACAACGCTCAAACCTTATATACTCGAAATCCCTGAGATCGGGTAGGCGTGGCTGCATGCTTCAACTTAACCTGAAGGTGTCTATGCTTCTGGTGAGATATTTTCATCTTGACACAATTGTTGTCGTGTCTCTGTCCAACACAGAACAAGATGACAGTTGTCCCAGACTGGAATATTCCACGAGTTCCGTGCCATGTTCAAATGCCACGCCTACCCTGGCTCAGGGATAAGGAGTGTAGACTCGAACGCAGCCGAGACGGTAATTGATCGGCGTCGAACAGGCGGTCAGTGCCGATCGATTGCCGTCTGTGGCTGCGTTCGCATCTAGTGGAATGGGGCGCTGTTGCAACTTTAGCGCGTTACAGCGCGCCATCGCGAGGTCTGAACGCTTCCCAAAAGCAAGATCTAGAAACTCAAGGAATGTTGTGAGTGAACGCACCTGCTTTCCAGAATCTCCGGATCTGTTATCCTCGTATTTGTCATATGTGTATGAACTCCACTCCTGCCGTTAAAACCTTCTCCAGCACCGGCACCTCCAGCAATGGTCTCGTAGTAACCCATCGTTTCATCACCGAACGTCACATTATTCATACAGCCTAAGCAGGCTGATTTATGAAAGACCATGGAACAACAACATTTTGTTGTTTCCTTCACACATTGCAGTAGTAAACATTTTAGAAAGATGCCCAAAGCTCACCCTGACTGGCACTCACTGCTTCAAATGCTCCCAAAATAACATCGCACAGCCTCTGGCTCGTCAAAACATTGCCACCCACAACAGCAGCATATTCGGAGGGTGAAAGCAACGTTCCTTCGGGAATTGATATCTACAAATGGCAACAAGAGTTGAAGAACTTTGAGTGATCGATGAGAGTTTTTTTACAATCTTGTTGCGAACCATAAGGTCGAGAACCATAATATTACACTGCACATCTCAGCGATGGAGCGTAAGTGGCTGTGGGGCTGTCTTTAAACATGGCATAGGATGCGTTTATGTGGGTATTTCCTTTTGACAAAAGGGTTGTCCCTCCTTGTACTGGACAAAATGATAAATCCAACTGTTCTGAAAAAGCACTATCCCTCCAGAAGCGCAGCTGCCGCAATGTTTAAATGAAGCACGCAGCCACGGACTTCCCCCCCCCCCTCTGTGATATGGATTATATACTCTGGTCGCCGTGGATGAAGGAGTGAGACAAACAGTATGAAAGGGCCACAAAGCCATACCTGTTCTCTACCAGATGTTGAAGCGGCTATGCGACAACAGTTTGTAGAAAATGAGTGGTACAAACGATATGATACAGCCTTGCCAGTTGCTCGCTTCATTACCTCGTCGAGAACGTGGTTTACAACAGGCCATACTTATCCCGCCTGACACGTCCCTTCAGATAGCGCGGGTCTAACATATTATACTGATAAGAAAGTAATCGAAATTTAGATCATCTAGTACTAAGTCCGAAATTCAGGAGCATAAGTCGATAAAAAAGTGATTGGCGTGCTCAAAAGGCTAGGATGTCTATCCTCTCGTCGCTTCAAACGCTGATGAAACGTTTCCGTGTGCTATAATAACGTATTCCAAATCCATTATCTCAACATCCCAACACTTGGACTCATCCTCATTTCTTGCGTAATCGACAAGAAATATTTAAGGAAACAAATATTGGTCATCTTTCTGGATAATTCCATAATATATTCACTGGAAATATATTTTATTTGCCGAAAACTTGCAGTTATAGGGTTGAGACAGCCGCTGTTCAGTGGAATATCCTTTGCTACCAGACATCTCAAGCAATAAATAATTGCCGACATTGTGACAGCTTTTGGGCAATTGCACGAAGAAAACACTTCCATCCCAGTGCCAGCAAAGTCAAACAATGCTTCGCCCTAAAACGAAGGACGCATAAGAACATAAAACACCCAACCCGTGCTTGGGTAAGCTTAGGGTTTCGAGAGTTTGAGTAAAAGTAAAGTAAAGTAAAGTGAATCAGTGCGTTACACGACTTTACACGACTTGCCGACCTTCTCTACATCAATCGTGATTCTTAGTTGGATCACGGTTCCGTCATCCATTGAATCAGAGGCCTGCAGACTTGAGTTGCCAGTTCTTTCAAGTACTTTTTTACCCACCTGAAAACAAGAAAAGACAAGCTTAGCAAACCAGATGAAAATTTACGCGTAGACAATAATCCGCCTACTTCTTTGAGCATTTCTCTCACACTTTCTTCTGCAGTGGATTGAATATGCAGCATATAGGCTTGTACGACATCGAGACCATACTCACTTATGAGATCGCATACTAATGAAATTCCCTGAACAGAAATTTGAATTTACAACCTGGGACCCAATATCATTAAGGCTTTCGGAGTTCACAGCCTTTGCTGGAAAAGCACTTACCTAGACAGGACTACTTACCTACTCCATCCACCTCTTCCATCACTAGCCCGCACGCACGCACGCACGCACGCACGATGCATGCACGCAGCACGCATCCAAATTCAGAAGGGACGTATAACGGAACAAACATCGGCAGTCCCGTTAAAACTGACCATGAAACGTTAACCACACCAACGATGTGGGCTCTCACCTTATTATTGGCAGCAATTTGTGCTTTCAAATCGGCGATGTTGTCGGCGAGATTACGAGTACCAGAACAACCTTAACATTCTCACTAGATATCGCCATGACGTGCACCGCATAAATGCCTGCAGTCATACCAGGTATACTTGCCGGCTTGTTCAATTTGTCTATCAAAGTATCTTCACGAAAAACTCCTCTATCGACAATTTTGAACGATATAAAGGTTGCTCCTTCCTGTATAAAAGAAACAGATTTTAAAAATGATAAGCAATTGTAGGAAGTTTGATAGTATCGCACCTGTTCTAAAGAAGTAGCATTTGGTGGCATACTGCCCGGAACAATACCACCTATATCTGCGTGATGACCTCGGTTTGCCAGAAAGAATACTGGTTCAGCTATGTTCTCGAAAAACACCTAAAATGAACATAATTTTGCTGAATCTTTATCTTCAAGCTTATGATTAGTTTCTCTGCATTACACATAAAAGGATCTCATCCATACTAGAGTTATCCTTTACGGGAGAAAAGTACTATGAACAAACTTTGAACAAAGAATATAATTCTATAATTTTTTATTCCTAATTAATAATTTTCATCTTTTCACACTCAGCTACACTGCAGAAAAGACAAACCAAGCTGATAACAGATTTTCAAGCAGTTCGAATTTACGTCACATTACCGGTGTGATTATGGTAAGATCTGGTAGATGGCTTCCGCCGGCTCTCGGGTGATTTGATAGGATGACATCGCCTTTATGAATTCCATCCAACCCAAGATGATCAATTTGATACCGTACGGCGTACTGCATTCCGCCTTAAATTACTGCATACCGTCTCAATGAAAGTCGGTAAGATTGGGGTAATATTTAACACAAATCTAATGTACAGGAATGTGAGGTGCATTCGCTATTAATCCTCCCTTCGGATCAAATAAAGCACAAGAGAAGTCAAGACGTTCCTGAAACAAATAGAGGAATTGATCAACCATTCAATAAACCTCTGCTTGGGCAGCAAAACAGAAGGTAAAACTGATGGGAAAAATAAAATCACCAAAACACCTTGATATTTGTGGAAATAGCTGTTCGCTGCAGTACCCTTCCCATTTGCTCAGCAATGGACATGAATCGATTTGAGAAAATTGAAAGTCGTATTGGATCCATCTAAACAGCAATAATGAATTCACAGAACTTTCCAGAACAGGATGCGTAGACAGCGTTCAGACTACGCGAAGGCAACTACCAAAGAAATTTTTTCAGGCCCAAATACGACCTCCTGTTGGTAATTCCCAACAACGATGTGCCCTGAATTGGGATCCAATGCTATAGACGGCACGTAGCCGTAGAGATGTCAATCGACGAAGGCCGACGAGAGTATGAGAGGATAAGGGTCGTCTAATCGCACGGTCTGGCGCCCCAATGTTCTTCTATACTCACAAAATACTAGCAACGACGCCGGTACCAGACATTGTGATTAGGCAGCATATACCCCTCTGTTCTCCCATGCACTCTCAAAGCAGTAGCGGACAGGGCCCAATCGTTACCCGTCTATTGCCGCGTTCCCGTCTGTAGCACAGGAGCGTTGTTGCAATTGTAGCGCGATGACGCGCCGCATCGCGAAGAGTGAACACTGCTCAAAACGCAATGAAAATTTTACTAGGGATCCCTGCCAACTAACAAGTCCGCATCACCTCTTACGTTATCCATATTATGTAGGGGCAACAGTTTAATTTTTTAGGTGGTTGCAGGGATACAAATGAGTGAAAATTTGTCCTAGAAAAAGGGATTTTAGGCCAAGTAAACGGTGTATGATTGAGTGAATTGTTAAACAACCACTATGTTCCCCTACTGTTCACTAGGAACTACACTCCCTTGTCTCGCTCACTCTCAAAACGCATGCAGAAGTTTGTAAAGTCATCTACTAGTAGCAGCGTTCAGACACCGCGATGACGCGCGTCAACGCGTACTATTGCAACAACACTCCACGCTTTTGATGGGAACGCATCCATAAATAGGTGTCGAACGGCGCCCTCCCCTTGCATTTAGTATGAGAGAACTGGAGTGAAAGTGTTGCTTAATCAAGCAGTCTGGAGCCCTCCTACTCTCCTGTACACTCCCAAAACACAGCTCCCAAAACACAAGCGACCTGCGCCTGTCACTACCTGTCTATGTAGTGACAGGCGCAGGTCAATATATCATTGCAGCGCCACTGCAGCGAAAGCGCGTCGACGCGCGTCACCGCGAAAGTCTGCCTAGGGATTCCTGCTCTTTTGTTGCTTTTTTTGATAACTCAACTTTGTTGTGATGTTTTGTTCCCGTTTGCTACTAACGTTCAGGCGAATAGTTCCATCTTTTGTGATAGTAGCTGAACACAGAGGTTCCACAACGATCGTACTGAAAATGAAATTGGGAAAAATACATGAAAACAAAGTCCAGTATCACACCTGTTCTTGTCGATGATCATCGCCGGTCCCTTTATATGGTGCCCACCTAGAAGACTCGAAAGTTTATAGACAGCCGTCTCTTGAAAACCACCCTGAATTATACTGTTTGTGCAGGATGCCAATAGAATGAGTGAACCACTTTTGAATCTCACTTCATAAAAAGTCCTCGTATGAGTCAATGGCACGGCACTATCCGGGTCAGAAGTCATCTCAATATGCTCGTTGCTTTTAATTCCAGAAGAGGCTACTCCACGGACTCTGAAATAACCATTGTACAGCGGAATACATATTAAAGGCACTGGGCACGATGATTTCCCACTCGGCCTAAAATGCTAGTAGGGCGCTATATAGTGGGAAATGGCGAAAGAACGGAGTGAAACGGTCAAAATCCGGCGAAGAAAAAGCCTCCGTTCTCAGTGACTTGAAAATCGATTTCGGACGAGTTTCCCGTACGCATCTTGCCAATCACCGCTACCGAAGATACGCATATGTGTACCCATATATGCATGCAGCATCACGGCCGCTTCATACCAATCCCTTTGCTTCATAATTTGCTCAGCAAATGAATGAATACGAGCGTCAGGAACGGTCGTCCCTTTGTGGGGCGGGCGAGGAAGGCGTTTGGGACGTAGTTGTTGCTCGATAGAGCGTTATCCTGCCAAATGCCTTTAAATATTTGACCATTACTACGAGATCCACCAACCTAATATCATCGATAATTATGTCCCGATCTTCTAGTACAAAACCAAACTCTCGCTTATAATTGACGAAGAAGGTCTTCACAAAGTTGTTCAATGTACCCGGATTCTAAAAAAAATAACTTCAACTCTCTCACTCTATACACTCGAAATCCCTGCGATGAGGTAGGCGTGGCTTTCAACTAAACGTCGTGGTGGCTATGCTTTTGGAGAGATATTTTCATTTTGACCCAAATGTGGTCACGTCTCTGTCCAACAAAGAACAAGATGGCGGTTGTCTCAAATTGAAATATCCCACGAGTAACCAGTTCTGTGCCATGTTCGAATGCCACGCCTACCCCGTCTCAGGGATAAGGGGTATAAGAACCTGAATAACAATAACTTACTTCAGGATCATAATCGGCCGTGATCATTATCGCACAATCAGTTCTAGCGAAGCGCATATGTAGGAAAGGTTCACAATGAACTTCTTGAAAGCCCTGTTCTTTCAAATCGTTTGTGGCTTTTTCCGAGAGAGCAGTCAAACGTTCGGCGAGCAATGGTGTGGATTCTAAATGGCAATACGAGAAGTACAACCCTCTTCTCTTCAGTGTAACCGCTACAACACTCACCAGATGAAAACACGAGATTTGCAGGTTCTTGCACTTCGCTAACCACCCTAGCCATTGCTATTCCATAAGCAGATAGGAGACTGGCATATTTGTGGATCAGTAACAGTACTAATACCTGAATTACGCTTTATTTAAGTCGACATTAACAAAATAAAAACAGCAGGGTATGTAGGATTCATATGGCACAGCTATGAATTAACCACATGGTAAAATCACCTAGACTCTGGGCGACGGCACACGCATGTTGTCCGCCAGCCCCTCCAAAGCAGGCGAGTACGTGTGCTGATGTGTCATAGCCTCGAGCCTAAAATATTCCTAAATTACTACATGTTCGAATGGAAAGGACAGCTAACCCACAGTCAGATTGAGGCCTATCTTTTGCTGTGTACCTACCGAGATTCCGAAGAAGATTAGAGGGCAGTGAGATTAGGCTAAGTACCAGGTGAATTAGTATACGTTATCAAGCCCACCAGCGAAGTCTGCTTGGACCCTTGGTTTCTTTTCCGATACCCATACGCCAGATTACATTCTTCTTTTGACGGGTGTGTCTTGCGAATGAGTTTAGCGCGACGCCGAACCCGTTTTCTAATGGTTGTTGAAGCGAGCAAGCCAGGAGACTGCATAATATTGTTAGTATCAGTACTTTATCATCAACTTGTCGCTTAGCCGCTTTAACAACTGGTGGACAACGGATCTGGCGCTGCGCCAAGCTCACCCCACTGACACTCTTTTTAATCCGCGACGGATAAGGCTAAACGCAAGTTGACTGATCAACCGCACTGGGAGTCCTGGCATATGGTGAACAGTCGGAATTTCCTCTTCTCTTCTCGTCTTCCGAGTAACATCCTTCACCACTTCAAATACCACTATCCGAGAATTTCAGAGAATTTGCCCACTGAAACTTCGCCTGCGGGAGGTTGTAAGAACGCCCTGGTCTGGAAAAAATTGAATGCCGTATTCGGGATTGGGACACTCAACTAATCTGTAACGCAAAATAGTCACGAATTCGTTGGTGAAAAATAGTGGCGCCAAGTCTGCGCTAACGCCGTTCTGGCGCCAAACAGCGCCGGTGGTAAAAATAAATCATGTATTTGCAATCTGAACGCCAAATAACCCTAGTGTGCAAGTTTACACCGTTGTTGAGAAGTGCCCATTTTCCTAAAGCATACCACGTTCTCAATAAATAAACAGCGCACAGTCAATATACTAGAGCATAACTTTCCAACCGAAACTTCTAAGTAAGCCAATTTATTTTCGGAACAGGAAATGCCTTCTAAAGCGGTATGAAATTACCAAACCTGCGTAATAGCCCTGATTGGACGACACATCTCCTCATTCGCAACATTTACAAAACCTAGGGCAGCCTGAAATTTAAGAGATAGATGAGAGAGAGAGATGTCATTTCAAGTGATATTTTGCGCAGGTGATCACACTACCTCTTCAACGGAATATTCCTTCTGTATGGCATCTGGATTACTTCTGATAAACTTATTGATTTGTTCGGTGACTTCTTTCATAGCAGTATACGAGGCTTCGCTGAATAAAACCGTTAAGCAAAAACGGCTGTCACAAAAACTGTGAAAATTTTTTGAAGATCTTACAGACCTATCCAGAGGCTGATCAGAATTAGGACCGAAGATTTTGGGGAAATACTCCGGCATTATGCGTCCCAATACAAGATTTGCATCCGTGATTGCCGGATTTCTAAAAAATATCGCCTCGTGTAAAAATGCTCGAGAGAAATATATCAACTTCAGGCTCCACACAGCTGAAGAGAACAACGGAGCTTGTTGGACTGAAGCTCTTTGGTAGCAAAAAGAATATAGAAAGAAGGCTATAGGACACATACAGACCAGTTTACAAACCACTAACCCTCCTTTTCGGTAACAAACAGGTCCTGGGTGAGCACCAACGCTTTCTGGACCAACCACAAAGATCCCATTGTCGAAGAATAGTCTGGATCCGCCGCCAGCTGCAACGGTATTGATGTCCAACTGTAATATCTCCACTTTTTCAGAATTTCGAACTACTAGCAAATTTTAAGAAAGTAATCAATGTAAAGTGCACCCGAATGCCTCACCGTTTTACTGTCAAGTGAGAATTCAGCACGAAAACTCTAGTGAGCCTTTTTTGCCTTTACGCGCATAAAGATGCAGAAGCTGCTGTGTAACTCAAATTTTGGAACAACTCCAATAGCCTTCATAACCAGCATTAGAAATGCTCAGTAATCTTCCACTAATACTATTCTTTGGCGCTCTCTCAAACATATTTACTTCACGGTAGTCTCTAATTTTCTACTCTTTGACTTTCTGATTTTCTTTTACAACAGCACCCAATCAACAATGCAAGGGTGAACCCGAGGTTCAATGACTCGTCTCCAGTCAAACCGGTGGCTACAGCCAACTCATAATTTCCAGCCGGTGCTAGGGCAAATTACAAAAAAAAAATTACTTGACAGGCGTTCCCTTACTAATACGACCGCTGTGGTCAGCGAAGTTAAGGTTCTACAAATCGACGTGGTGTTTCAAACATCAGTCTGGCCCCAATTTGAGCAGGTCCCCACTTTTTTCGAGCCCTGTCAGCTAACAATTATACTTGCTCCTTCTAGCCATTGTTTCCTGGTTGGACGACTTCGCAGTTGAATCGGCAGTCGTTGCACTGGGTACCACAAAGAAGGAATGCCTCACTCAGACCTTTCATATTTTTTCAGTTTTTTTTTCATTTTTCTGCCATCCGTGGATTTAAGACCATCATAAACTATTTTCTAAGGATGTCAGGAGTGTTTTGAAACGGTACTGTAGCCTAATTCAGGAACGCAGCATACATTTTGGCCCTCGCCGTCAGTTCTCAGCACGGTGTTTTTTAGGCAAGGACCAATATCAGACACCGACAATACATACAAGTAAACATACACATACACACCGCACTTCACTTCAACATATAGAGGGATAGAAGGGAGGCAATCCCCTGCTTGACAAACCTGTGGCGCTTGGATCGTAACACCAGCAGTTGTCGTCTCCATAACGTGTTCTAATGCTCCAGAATAGCGAGAAACCTAAAAATAAGAAGATTTTCATTTAATTTTACGAGCAAGATAGCAGCTCCTATGGACGAATGTCCGCATCAGAAAAGAGCAATCTTTCAATGTGAAAGACTTCTGGTTTGGTTACTGAATAAACTTCCAGATGAGTTAGTCACAGGCTCATAAGGTAATAAACTGGTTTCAAAATTTTGGCTGAACCGCTGAACGGGTCAAAAGGTGTTCAAACCAATGAGGAGAGTAAAATGTAGGGCAGCGTTCATACTTCACGACTGGGCAATTCTGCTGCACGATTCGAGAATCGGACTCTGACTGCGACCGACCACGCTCCATTGCTGATCGTTGAACTAATAAAACTGCTACTTTATTCGCATTAGGCAGCGTTCAGACTTCGCGACGGCAGCGCTTCGGTCGCGCGTTCGACGCGATCGATGCAGTCGAAAGCATGCGCATCGATCGTCGAATCGCGCGACCGAAGCGCTGCCGTCGCGAAGTCTGAACGCTGCCTTAGCGATAAATCATCCTTCATCTGTTGCAGTGGCTCAACATTGGCGACGGAGCGCAGTCGTTCGCAATTGCGCGCTTGAATCACTCCAGTCTTGGAGTACGAACACGTCTAGGAGTTTGTCGCATAGCACTTACATCAGTCGAGGTACCTCCCATATCAAATCCAATCACTGGACTTTTTGTTGTTTTATCATAAGCAGTGAGAGCCACACCGATGACCCCACCAGCTGGACCTGATAGAATTGCTTTCGAGCCGAAGAAACTGCAATTAAATTATGGACTGGTCAGTTTGTTTTGTCAGTTGTTATCAATTCGGCGATTGAGAACTGCCAGCTCACTTTTTAACATTGCAAAGGCCACCATCAGATTGCATGAAATCAACTCTCACACTCTTAAGCCCATCAGCAAAGCCAGACTCGAATCCATCGATGTATTCTCTGATCTTCGGTGTCAGGTATGCATCAGCACACACTGCAAATTCAACATTAAATGTGACACACAGCTCTAAGGTAAACACCAGGGTGAGCACAGTGAATAAACAGACAGAAAAGATAACGACAGCGACAAGCATAACGCCTTATAGCGTGAAACGACTTCAGCGCCTTCAGGAAATACCATAACTGAGTGAAAGGTCTGGGAGGTACAAATCTCCTTCTACCTATATTTTTTTATTCTCTCATTGTTATTACTTAATTTAACATTCTCGCGTTCAAGTATTTGGGCATAATCACAAACCAGTAGCCGATAGCTGACACTCGTACAGAAGGAAGGAAAAAATGAGAATCCCTAAACAAAGATCCTTCCCTGTAAATTACATGGGTTCACTGGACGTTCTTTGGCAAACAGCTGGCAGCAACTTGCTGGCAAATTGGCACCCTTGCGACCTCTGTGCAACCCCTGGCTCACAAATCGTTTCTTCGCATTTTCCAGTACTAAATGCCATTTAATAGGAGAAAAAATACCAAAGAACAGAAAACAGTGTAAGAGAAAATAGCTTTCGAGAATTCTGTGATGAATTAAGAACTAGCAATTTTTTGCACCAACGCGATTGCATCCTTGCTGAATTTAAGGGGCTCATGATATCTGCCAACCATGACGACTCCTTTCTCCTGAATTTCTCCTTCCTTTTTCCCCCCCCTTCCTTCTCTCTTTCCCTCTTCCTCATTTTCCTCTCTGAATGCTCAACCGAAAGGAACGATGGGGAAATACATCTGAACCCTGACAGCGAGAGGCAGGGTACAGCACTGGGATATGCGAACTGGAGGTGTGAGTACTACCCCCCCCCCTCGAAGAGGATCCAGATACGAAC
>MU940931.1:0-11953 GCA_036418165.1 Cooperia oncophora
TCCCCCAAGACGACTAGGATCAATACTCCTGGCAGGATAGAATTCCGCGACCCTGGGCAGGCGCTGCATAGCGGTTTCCCCGAGGAAGGTGCCCTTATAAGGGCCCTATCAAGCCACAACTTTACGTCCCAAACGCCCGCCACGCCCGCCCGCCCACAAATGGACGACCGTTCCTGACGCTCTAATCGATTCATTTGCTAAGCAAATTATGAAGCGAAGGGATTGGTATGAAGCGGCCGTGATGCTGCATGCATATATGGGTACACATATGCAGCCGTATCTTCGGTAGCGGTGATTGGCAAGATGCCTACGGGAAACTCGTCCGAAATCGATTTACAAGTCACTGAGAACGGAGGCTTTTTCTTCGCAGGATTTTGACCGTTTCACTCCGTTCTTTCGCCATTTCCCCACTATACAGCGCCCTACTAGCATTTTAGGCTAAGTAGGAAACCATCGTGCCAACTGCCTTTAAATGAATTACTATAAAAAGTAGGTGCAAGTAGCTTAGCGTTGCCACAACAATGCAAGGGGGGGGGACATTTATTGCGCGCGTAGAACGGGGAAGATCAACAATCGAGTAAATTTGTCTCAATGGCTCGGGAAAAATTTCCCTCAAGGCCGGATACCCCTCCTTAACGGCCACATACGACCTTCTGAGGTCCTTCCAACGATGCATCCCGAGGGGGTCACTTCAGCCTCCTACGACGCTGATGGCGTTTTTTTCAAGTCAAAATTTTGAGTGAGGGATGGAAAGTATCGAATAATTTCATATGTTTGGTGGAAATACCACGTGTGGCTTTCCACAGACTTCGGCATTGCGTCGACTGTGAGATGCTTTGCTTCAAGGTGGTTTCCACGTAAGGTATATAAATCAGCTTAGCTTACATTAAAAAACCCTCAAGTCAATTTGGAATAAAGTCAGCAATCCAAAAAATGAACCGAGGGGAAGTACACCACAATAACGCCGGAAAAGGCTTTACATAACGGTGGCCTTCTAATAACGGCTCTGAATAAGGAACAGTTCGCAGCGGTCCTACTGCCTGCTTGGTGGTCCCATGATTAGGGTGGTAATCTGCATTCAGCTGGGTGGTAGAGACGTTTGCTCGGGTAATCATGAACTTCTTCGATCCTTTCGGGCTTTGAAGAAAACGATTTTCACCCAACTGAAAGGCAATTAATTGATTCATAAATCTTTTGTGAACGTGAAGCGAGCACCTTATAAGTGCTTGGTATAGAATTTCCTGCTCTTAGGGTCTTATGTCAACTTTTTTTACATGGGTTGGAATTGCCGTAATTTTTCTGCAGCTAAGACTGGGTGTGCCGAGAAAAATTTGCATTCCCAACATCACCTTTTTGCGTTCAACCAAGACGATAAAAAAGCAGAATCTGCTCGGAAAAGTTCATGCGTAGGGGCAAGTAGCACTGCCTCTCAGTACAGGCTGGACTCGGTTCAAAAAATAGGAAAGAGGGACACCGAGCTTGAAAATATAGTCGTTTTCGCAGCAGACGATAAGGCGTGTCAGACTGTCAGAGTTTTGGCACGATACCAGCTCGCATTTCACCAATTGTTGCTTCCCGGTCCAACAAATCCCACCGAACACTGTCTCAGTAAGGGGTGGCAGACATGCAGAAAACGGGCATTGCCGTGCCTATTCTGGCACCTAGCACTTTGCGATGAGAAAGGCACAAAGTAATTTTAAATCAGTTTTTTATTAGGGGGGCGAAACCAAATATACTGACAGATGTTGTTCCAAATGGACGAATTTAATAGTTCTGGTCGTTCTTTAGTTTCCCAGTTGTTTACCCAACATTATCCATGACACACGTAATTATTTACTTACCTACAACTGCTCTTCAGAGTACACGTGAAAACCACGTCTCATTCACGTGAAAAGCGCACTCCACTTCCTATTCCAATCCATCACATCCCTGATAAAAAGAGCTCTGCTGAGAAGGAAAACTGGAAATTTACCAATTGAAGAAATAGATGATCTTCTTCCTGACGGGACCACCTTTAGCAAATAACAAACAATCGCAAAAAACAGAGGTATTTATGCAAATGTAATAAACATGGCAAATATCACCGAATCAAACAAGTAAAAATAGATTCTAGTGTAGCACAAGGGCAGGTGGACTAAGGCATCAATCACCACTTATCAGGACTGATACGGTAGAACTGACGAGCATAAAACGGAGAATCTAAAACGGAAAACAAATAGAAAAGCAAACACCGCGTAGGGTTCATAAATTAAGACATTCGAGAAATTTCTGGAAGCATAGCACATGTCGATAGGATCCATTTTACAACGGACGCTTATTGCTGATGTTGTTTTTCACGCGCCAAAATGTTGCTCGTCCATGCTGTCACCTCGGAGAGACGCTGACGGGCTTCTGAGAGCACCTGCAAAACGAGCAATAAACTTCTTAGCGATCAAAAACTTATGACGATTGATATTCAGAAGGTGCGCATGGCTTAATCCACTATCATGTAAACATGGTCGTAGGTCAGGATCCGTGTTGCGACGGCGCGACGTTATAATTGATATCGCGTGCGCGGCATTCGCTCCATGACAACCGTAACATGCCAGCTAGAAAGAGTTTCTGCACTTTCTCACAGACGACGAGTATTTAAAACCTTGCTAGTCGCATGGGATCATGACACGTATGTCACGGCGATGTCACGCTATTCGGTAAACCTCGGACTTTCCCACTGCGTTCTACTTGTGGAAAGAACGTTCGAAGTTCAACCAACCTCATCTCTGACTTGATAGATGTCTTTCGATTCGGCCAAATTTCTATCGAGGTCTTGCAAATAATGAATGGCTGAGTCCACACGGGTACCATCACCAAACACCTAAAATCAAAGAAATTACTCGAAGAAAAAAATCACGACAGCTTTCGTGGTCTTATGGTACGAAGCTTCCTCCACAGTTACAGCCACTACCGCAGTACAAGCATATATATAAAACGATTATCGATTCGTGCAGAGCTAAGGGCGCAGTCCAGTCAACTGTATGGGCAGAGACGAACATTTATCATGCCCTCTCATTGGTGCCAGAATCCTCAAGAGCTGGGGAACGAGGAACGCGCCAATAAGGACGGCGCAATGCTAGGCCTGTCTTCGCCCACACGGTTACTGTTGACCTTGCCTTTAAGTTCAGGTACAGTCTATGAACAATTATGCGTTAAATGTGACTCATTTCTCACTGCGTTCGTCTTCCACTGACCTGCTTTTCCTTCAGCGCTTGCAAATTTTCTCTCAATTGTGCTGAAGTAGTACGAATGCTTTTCATCAGCAATTCTTCGGGTTTTGTGCTGTACTCCTTGGCTTCCTTCTCTATCCGTGCTTTCAGCTCCACAACGGACGACGACAGCTCTCCCACCTTTTCAAGGGCCCATTCGCGTTTTGCACGGACCATATCGGCCTAAATACAGAAATAATACAAAAGAAAACCAAATGAGCACATTCTACCCGATTTCAACAATTTCAATCAATGTTACGGCTGGAACAACTCACAAGTAGGAAATTCTTGCTTAGGGTGTCCAGAAGTGAACGGAGTTGAGCGGTAACCGGATCAATTACTTGAGTATGTGCCTGCAAGTGCTACAATGAGCTTTTGTATGACATACCTAAGCTTTCGTCCCTGTTCAAAAAGATTAGGACACATTCCGCGACAAGTTGGTGGGCGAGGAGCATTAACAAGCCATCTTTTTACTGTATCAAACACAAGACACATGTGGGGTGCGCCAATAAGGAAGTCGCGAGGGCTGCGAATCTCCGCCCACGCGACTATCGCGGAATGCTCTTCAAGTGGCCACGAAATGGCTGATCAGCTATCTAGTCGTTTTTGATGCAGACGTTAGGAAGTGTCAGAGGACAGAGTTTGGAGCCTCCGTTTCCCACCAATTGTTGCTGCTTGCCCGCTTCAAAAGTTGGTGGAGAACGAGCTGGTGCCGTGCCAAACCCGGCACCCTGACACGCCTCAGCGTCTACGATTCGGTAACTCTGGAAAGGAGAAAACCCGACTTACCCTTTCATTAACCGCTTTCACAATCTTTCGGGCCAACGTATAGACACGCTCCTTCACTGAGCCCTCTGGATGTTCTTCAACTGGAATTCCTAGTGATCGTTCCACCAACACACTGATAACATCCAAGAAAGCGTTTGTGCTTTCGGCAATTTTATCGAGAGGAATCTGAAAGCAAAGCAGTCCGACGTTAGAATCAATACCCTTTTTCGCAAGTTTTGCTTTTCTCGGTGGGACCGTGGTCTTCAGAGTGCCACATGGGTCTATACTCTTAACCACTCGGCTGTTCCTGACTGAAATCATTTTTTACGTTGGTTTTGCCCATTATCTTCCATGTAATTCTAGGATTCCGACCTTTTCTGACGGTCTTCCGACAACTTAAACTTAACCCCTTTGTATGCGTTGATCTTCCGTTTTTCTCTGCGCTCTCTCGTCTCTCGAAGACCAGAGACGCCTTGCTGTCTGTTGCAACATTCTCAAAGTCACCTGCACCCTTATAGGCTACCTCAAGCCCGCTAATGGTGCCACCGGACACAGAAAAGGCAAATAACTGACTTGTGCAACTCGTTGGCCTTCGGCGATAGCGTTCCAGATCTTCTCCTCGACCACTTTCTCAGCATCACGAACTGCGGCGAGCATTTGCTGACCAGCATTCTTAGCACCTCCAAGCGTATCGAGGAGCAGTATTGCTCCACCGGTGGATAAAGCCAATCCCAACTAAAATAAACATGTAGTAGAGCAACAGCAACCGCGAAGAAATCTGTGGGGAGCTGCGCTGGTATTTCCTAGCTAGTTGACTCGTCATGCGAATGCCGCGTACGTAAGGTCGTTTGCGACACCATTTTGCGACACAGAATCTACCGACGTACACCCTGCTGCACCCAGGGGAACTCGAACTAGGAGGAATACGAGAAATCTCCCAGGAAAGTAGATTTATTATTTTAAGGGGTGCAATACCAACCAAGTACTCCATGGTTTCGGATGATTTCAATCTATATCAGTCGATTACCTATGGCTTGAAAGAGGTCAAATTCCGCACCTACTTCATGGTCCAGCTGCCACACACTTGAAATATCGCACAGATCGATAGTCAAACGATTTTCATGGGTAGCCTACGAAAACTTACAATTCTGATGTCTATGAAAACAGCCACATGGTCTAAGTTCTAAAATCCGACTTAGACGCGCTACGCAAAATCGAAATTTCAACTGGTACCGATCGATAGCCCACGATTCCAGGAATCTGCGACTGATGTGCTCTCTCATTGGAAACGACCAAAAAAATGTAGGTTAGCCACATCCCCTGCTCGTCTGCGCCCTCACAAGCGTGAGTCAGACCCGCTGATCATCATCTCGTTGAGAGAGCGTAGACGAGCACGGAATACGGGCGTGCCCCAAAGCTGTAGCCGACTGTCCCTACTGTCGTCGCTCCACAAGGCACTGACTCGCTGTAGAGTCCCATCAGCGACGTCGTACTTGGACGCCGAGAAGGAAGAGATCCTTATTTGTTGGACGGATCGTATCTGGCCCCGAAACAATTGCTCCGAGCGCGATAAAATAAACCATCGCACTCCCCTACCACGACTTGACCCCAGCCCAACTGCACCAATACCTCAGTAGTGAGGTACAAGACCAGTATCAGTACTAGCACAATATGCAGCAATATTGTTACCTGTGTAGCAACCACTGCCGCTCCAATACCAAATGTACCTCCTTGAACTGCCACATTCTTCGATGTTTCCACTGCTGACATGGTCTTTTCCATCCCTGTAAAACATGACATAAATCAGCTTGGGTAACACCTGTTTGCAGCTATGCAACTAATTATTACTACGGCAGCGTTCAGACTTCGTGATCGCGTCGCTAGGCGGCGCATTCGATCGCGGCGCGGGGCTGCGCGATCGCGAAGTCTGAACGCTGCCTACCAAAGGCGCATTGTGCAGCACTTATAACTATCAAGAAACTTTTCTTCAAGTCTATATATGCTCCGTGAGACGCAGAGAGCGAGAGTGCGAGGGACGCAGAGCGACAAAGTTAAGTAGAAAAGCGAGCGGTCGATAAAAACCTGAATACTGGCAGTACCCCCCCCCCCTCGCTTAGTACTTCTTATAGTGAGTAGTGTTCCCTTATCGTAATTCTCATCATACAGCCCTTGAAAACAACCTCCACACTACAAAACGCTAACACTGGTTACACAGCATAAACGAAAAAAGGGGCTATAGTAGCTGGGAAGGGGGGGGGGGGGGGGATAGGGGAGTTAGCCAGCAAAGAGACCGGGCCACACCTATCTTCTGCTTCTCCGCACGCTCTCGACGAGATAGGGTCCTGTGAGGTTAACTGGTGCCAGTGAGAGCGTCACAAGCATAGATTGATGTGGCCTAGGCACACGGCCCACGTCCTCCCTCCCTTTCCATCCCAACTACCTTTCTGCTGAGAAAATGTTTACCTGCATTATAGGCATTTGTGACGGCTTCCCTTGAACGAACATAGTAGTTCTGATGAGCGTCGTATGCTTTTTGCGTGGCAGTTTGCGCGGCCGCCTGCACACTTGACTCTACACGATCCAATGTAGATTCCAGCAATTTTGAGCTGTGTTTCGTCCAGTCGTATGTTGCAATCGCCTAAAAAAGAATCTGTCCCGTGCTGCATTCCTACTGCAAACTCTACAACCATCAAGTGAAGAGAACCGAGAATAACAAGAACAGTTGCGGGCGTGCGCGTCGCGGCTCGTGTGTACACGTCGCGGCGCTATGGGCAGACCTCGACCTCGAGTTTACCTCGACTTTTTTGAACGTTAGCTTTCCATTTTCGAGTGCCCATTTGCAAACATGCCCAAATAGATCGTGGGGCTTTGCGCTACGCTTCCTATGCGTAAATTGCGACAAGAAGAGCGCGTTTCGAGCGATCACATCGCGCGATCGCAAAGTGTGAACGCGCTCCAACGCCAAGGCGTAGCGTAGGGCCTGTCATCTCTCCGGATCAAGGCGTAAGAGCGCATCGGTCTCAATGTAGGGCGATAGCGAGTGCGGTCGCAGAGCGGTTAGTAGAGTAACCTAAAGGTTACTGGGAGTGAACATTACCAACTCATATTGTACAAGGACAAAATAAGTCAAATTTGTCAAGGGTTTAGTTCGGCCAAAAGCTAGCGATAGCGAAGGCAAAACTATACTGAAGTTGCCGCTTCGCGACCGCGCGCTCGATGGCAACGTATTCCGCAGGTCTAGTAGGGCAGCTAAAGAGGGAGCAAAAGTACGCTAAATTCGCTGCTTCGCGACCGCACGCTCGATGTCAACGTATTCCGCAGGTCTAGTAGGGTAGCTAAAGAGGGAGCAAAAGTACGCTAAATTCGCTGCTTCGTGACCGCACGCTCGATGTCAACGTATGCGGATTCCACTGCACTACAAAAAACAGAGAAGCTGTATAGCACCAACAAATAAGGATTCTATTTACTTTTTAGTTAAATAACCAGGCCACCAGGGTAGCGAATGCGAAAAAACTACGCGGTTGCCGCTTCGCGACCGCACGCTCGATGTCAACGTATTGCAAACTTCACTTCTACCTTGACGAAAGAAAGTGACGTGCAATTTCAAGAGGTAAGCATACAAAAAAGCAAAAACACCGATATACCTGCTGAATCCAAGGATTTTCCATCAGATACTTGTAGTAGTCAGAATAGTCTACGCCAGGCTTAGGCTGTCCGTTAGGTTGTTCAGTCCCCATTTGGTTAGGCTGTTCGTTATGTTGTTCAGTCCCCATTTGTTCAGTTACCATTGTGGAAATCTAGAGAAACTCTGGAAAACCCTTTTATTAATAAGTTGACAAAGGAGTTAGTTGAGCGGGACAAGATTAGACAATTTTGAGGAAGATAAGGGCTGCGTTCCGGCCCTGCAACGATAAAGAAGCACAGCAGATAGAGTTCACCAGGAAAGAACAGTAAGAGGGTGCAAGTAAAGAAGTAAATCAATGGGGGAGCGAAGAAATGGGCAGGCAACTTGAAAGACTGACCGGTTGGCCGAGTGGAACATTCGCGAACACCCACCCCAAAGATCAATATCGAATAGACTTACATCAGCAGAAAGAAAACACGCCACCCGTCCTTGGCCCCGTATGCTGAATCGGAAGAAAATAATGACAATTAATGACCATGAAGGGGTAAGTCCCCGATTTGGGATTAGCGACATGGGAATGGGGTGATTCCCGACGGAAGTTTGGGTGCACTTTGTTCCCGAATGACGGGCTTTTAAATACTTTCGATCCAATGGGGTCAAAGTACGTGGCGTGCGTTTCGTAACAAACTCTACACACTTCTACTCCCACCTCGTTCTGCCTCACTCTGGCTGAGCAATGAACGAGCAGCTGTTGGAAGAACGTCTGAGGGCAAAAACTAGAGCTTCTGCTCCCGATGGTCCCACTCCTATCACCCTATATATGTCTTCGTGACTATCAATTTTTCCTATTTTTTCAGTGACCTGGCTACTCAATGAGAGTGTCCTTTTATATACATTAGAGTCCAGCCCCTCCCCCACCGCCACTTCCCTAACGAATACCTGTGCAATAAATTGAAGCGGAATTAGCGCAGAACTGCTTGAACATCTCATCAGAAATAACTCTGTTACCGTACCCAGGATTGAGCCAAGCCCCCCATTTATCTATGTGGATTGAACAAGGAGTATCGGGCGTTTTCCGAGAATCAGAAAGGGCCCCGCGAATAGCGGTGGTACTCAGCCACGCTTCTACAGACCACCTCAGGAAAACCTGTAAAGTCCTGTGACTGAACTAGCTCTCTCGCACCATTTCGCAAGTTCACAGGGGTTTACAAGTCTCACCAAGGAGGCCTCTTATTTAACATGATCAACGACATCAACTGACAAAGTGCCCCCCCCCCCCCCTTAACCTCCAAGCCGAACGCGCCTTACATAGATACAACCACTATATTCTCTCTCAAAATATGCAGTTCTGAATGGAAAGTCGATTGCATGGCGCATTCGGAATCGGATGCATGGCGCATTCCGAAGAAATTGAACAACGCCGAGCATTCTCGCCTCATACAGCTCCTGACAATAGGGTGAGAAAGAAAAAATGAAAGTGTAAAATTTTAAATGGCAAGGGAGAACGGCGAGTAGCCAGCAGGGGAGGAGATTATGCGGGAACAAGGGCGAATTGGGTGAATATAAAGTTGATATCTTATCAGAGAAGAAGACAAAGGGGACTGATAAGTGATGAATGCAAGCAACGCAAAAACACACAGCATGGTGACCAGTATGTACACAAACAGACCAACAAACAATACTATAGACCAGCATTCCACAGTAATAGTAGTACCGGACTGGTTTCGACGGGCGAGTTTAGGACAGCCGGGTCAGAGCGCCCCCAGCCCTTCCTCAGCGTCCTCTTACAAGGGAAGGTTCTAGAAGCGCAGCGGATGCACGTCCATGAGCGGCAGCACCGTGCGAAAACTAAAGGATTTTCAGCTAGGACCCGAGTTCAATCGATTGGGATTTGCTGCGGATGCCGCGCGCGTAACGTCCTCCCCTGCACCCTGCCCAGTATCTATTAGGTGCTACACTAGATATAAAAAACTGTTCGAATATCTACGACCCTTACCGCAGCGCAGGTAAGCTACGCTTACCGCTCATATATGGATTCGAATGTGGAGGAGGGACTCGAATGCGTGGCTCATCCCCATTTGGGTTACCAACGCTATGCGCATACGCCTCTGGCTCCGCTCTATTCACTAGTTAACGCCACTCTAAAAACTACACTATAGCCGATCACTTTTCTTCAAGAACATCGCGAAAGGACGCGGCCACCGCAACTGTCACGCCGCGTGGTTTTCGAAATAAAGATGACTCAGAACTTACACGTTTGCTCGTCCCGTGCCTTCTGATTAGTGGGACAAAGGACAAAGTCCGGCACGGCACTACTCACCTTTACGACACCACTTCTTGAGCCCGGAATGTTCTCACCGGAGTACCCCGCTAGCACATACATGGCTAGAAATTCGCTTCCAAGGGTCCTTTAGGCAGGGCACGCCATCGTTGTGATCATCACAACGGGGGGTCGTATTTGACCTCGAGGGAGGGGGGGGGTCGTAAGCGCGGGGACCTTTCTGAAGTGAGGGTGCAGCGATACCCAGCTGTCGTTCAGCTTCAATGATGAAAGACTTATCCATGTGAAGGACCTCTGAAGAGACCCACACAAGACAGAAGCAACCTGCCAGCGCAGAAATGGGGAACGGGCGATGACAGGGAATATGATGGCCTCCCACAACGACGTCATGAATTAATATTAAAAGATAAAGGATAAAGTCTCCGCCGTTGATCAATCCCTTTGTGGATGTTGGCCACACCCATTCTACTTCAATTTCAGAACGCAGTTAGCTCATTGAATGGCGCATATGCCTATACAGTGACTTGCGTGGCCAGCCGATTGTACAAGTAGTGTTTTAATCCTCCCCAGGCAAAATCTGATTACCAATCTTACTGTGCCGAGAGTAGAAGGCTTGGTTGGCCTAAGCGAAAGTCGATCCGGGATTTGAAACCGGCATCGCGCGAGTGGTAAGCGCACCACTTGTTACTGCACCACCTCGGCGGCAGAAATGAGTATGCCGCCATGAACTAGTGAACAAATGAAAATACACATCCGACGCTTTCTGACGTGCAAGCTACAATCTATCTTTCACTGAAGGACGCCCTTTCTAAAAAAGTTGCACGCTTCCCCAATAGCTCGCGTGAAATGCGCTTTATCATGGCGCAATGTCAGAGGTGATGCCAATTGCGTCCAATGAACATTACTGGTATCTTGGCAAAATAACATACGTTTTAGAAGTATACCAGTGAGTCTTAAAGCCAACTGGAGAAATTTTCTGGCGTCCCAGGGGTGATTTTTCGGGGGAGGGGGGATTTTTCTATGATCACAACAGCGGATTTTTTCGAATAGCAGGCCTAGGGATGAAATGAAAGCTTTGCTGGAAGTAGAAGCTTCGTGCTTCCGGCACAGTTCTTTTTTACGAAAGGGCCGTTGTATGAAGCTTGCCATGGATGTCCAAAGCGTAGCGACTTGTGGTTGGCCCCCATGATCACGCAAGGGTCACAACGGGGAAAATTTCTAGAAAAGAAATGTTTTTGAGAATCGCTCAAACTCAGGTAACAAGAGCCAATCTAGCTCCACTCATTCCACTTTCCCCTCTCCTTCAGCGAAGTTATGGGTGTTCAAAAGAGGGGTACTTTTCGAGTGTTTGGCTTGAAATTGGCTCCAGGTCGTAAAATAGCGCGCACCAATGCGCTTGTATTAGCGCGTGTATTAGGGCTCGCGTGCGGATGACCGCGAACAACTAATATTCAAAACTAATGTGCATAGTTCCTAGTACTTCTGGTGAGTTTTTTGTCGTTTGTTTGGTATTTTAGATCTCTTTTTTGTTTTCTAGTAGTTTTTAAGGTTGTATTGTTGTAGTATTTGGCATTATCGAGCTACTCCTACCCCAGTCTGCCGAAATCAGGCCAATTTTTTATCGATTTTTTTTTCTAGAGGGTAAGAATGGTATAGAAATTTGTTAACAGGTGTACTTTCGACCTCCTGACACGAATATCACACCCGCTTTGCCCAAAACTTTTCATCGATTGGTGATTTAGGGTATTTTGGCGCCGCGCCACAGGCGCCGGGGCCAAAATACCCTGAATCACCAAAATCGATGAAAACTTGTATACGGGGGTTATTTGACATCCTGATTACGAATATGATATTTATACTTGGCGCCAGCGCTAAACGTAAGGACACCCATGGTCATCTGCGCTCTTGCAGGACTGAGCCTGACCTTAGGGAAATCTCCCCTTTCTCTCAGTTTCAGCCTCAGCAGAGTGCCAAATAGCGCTGGTATGAAAAATGATGTCAGACTCGTGATCAGGACATCGAATAACATCTATAGAC
>MU940933.1:0-15458 GCA_036418165.1 Cooperia oncophora
GGTATAAACCGGCAGCGCGGGTGCTACATAGTGGGAAAAGTGACGACAGGGTGAAGTGAAGCGGTGAAAAACCTGTGAAAAGCCTCTGTTCCAAACGACATTGGACGACTAGACGGCTGCCAGAAAGCAATTTTGGACGAGTTCCACCAAGCCAACCACACCGGTAGCTACGGCTGCATGTATACAACATATATCCGTGGAACTGTTTCACAGACGTGTTCTTTAAAAATGAAGTGATAAGAGTATCAGCACAGTGCACGTCCATTTGTGGGCGGGCGGTTGTGGTGGAGAGTGTCTCGGATGGCATGCTGCACCTTGGCTAGGCGCTCTCGGCTGGAAAAGGCCCCCGCGATGCCTGCTCAGGAGCGCGATGTTCTTTTGTGCTAGGGTTATTTACCCCATACTTGTCGGTTTATTGTGCTACTTGCCCTTAATATGTGAAGGACAAGATGCACCTTCAAGAAGTATGCACAAGCCGTCTGCTAGCCGTCCCCTTGCCGTAGCTGGCGAGGATCCAAACCCGTTGTCCTGTCACCTTCTGAGACCAGGTTTTGATCCAGGGGTCGACCCTCACGTTGTTGAATTGATGAATAAACAGGGGGGGGGCATCCTTCCTCCTTTCATCCACACCCGCGAGGCATTGTTTTGTTGTTATCAACAAAAATCGCCGTGCTCGAGCAGTTGCCGTGAAATAAAGCCAATGAATCTTTCCAAATAGCCAACTGAACCGCATTCGAACCTCAAAGAACTCCTTCGTTGGATTATAAAGTATCGAAACAGGCCCAAGGAATGGGTTGTTCGAGGAACTCGGTTCCGTCTAAGTAAACAAAAACATCCGCAATAATATAATCTGCAATGTGTTCTGCACTCTTCGTACTTTTCTCTCAGTTCCGGGCACTCGGTAAGGCGGAACTCTCGACGAGTTGGGGAGGGGGTGAATTGGGCGAAGAAAAGCAAAAGCTTTCAAAAGTTCATTCATCTAGAGTTTCGTAGCTAGCGTATTTACTGTTTACTACCTCACTACTAGTGCTAAGCAGATGTGATGTATATCAATATTCTAAATATATATTCTAAATATCAAACTAACCGCTCAAAAACAAATTTGAAGACAAATTGAAATTCTGATCCAACTTTGCAAACAGAGATGGTAAAAGGTGAGTGGTACCCAAAGGTTTTTACTGGTGCACAAAATACGCTTTTCTCAGAAAATCTGCCAGGAAGTATTTGCAGATTGCTAGCTAAGTTACTGATATATAGAGATCAATAAATACATTAAAATGAAATTGAAAAAATGAAAGACGCTATTTTTCAGCTCATTGCGAGTTTCACTACAATGAGGAGGGAGTAAGCCATTTCAGTTCAATTCAAACTTTCTTGGCTAGTCGACTTTCGCTGTCGCAAATGCGCTAGTTACGCTCCATATCTCGGTTATGGGAAGGGCGTGTCCACATATTCGGCCATGGTGCGCCAGCAGCTGGCTGCTTAGGTCTGTTGCCGGTCCAAGCAGCAGGACGGCGGAAGTTTCACCGACTTCTCTCGCACCGTTAGCGCTCTCTGTGTCTCTTAGGCAGCATACATGATTTCCGACATTGTTCACTAGCGTCTACCAGCGTCCACCAGCGTCCGCCAACTTTTTAGAGACAAGGAAAGTGTGAATGTCGATCTAGCGTCCACCAGCGTCCACCAGCGACCAGGAATACGGTATTGTGTTGTAATATGGTGTGGTTGCACACGTCACAATTTAATGACACCTAATCCTGCATATGCTACTTGGCAGAGCCGCTACCCTTTGACTTCCTCGAGACGCTAATGGTCGCTGGGGAACGCTGGTGATCGCTGCCAATGTATGAACGCAGCCTTACAAAACCGACAGCCGCATCTCTGTGCCCTATGGTTTGTGCCCGCAAAGCTCGTGGACACCCCCTTTCCATATCCACATATGGAGTGACTCTATACCAGGGTACGTCCTGCCATTAGGTAGAACTTTTGCAAAATCCCATCGACCCCTTCCTCGATACTTCCTTTCTGTAATTCTTCCCCTCTCCAGCGTCTCCTTTAATTTCCCCAACTTCCTATCACTTTCAAGGAGGAATCCTCCATTTTTCCCCGAGAAAACTACCTTAGAGCGGGAAGGGGTACAAGCGGGAAAAGGCAAGAGAATTAGCAACCAAGAACGTATTCTCCATTTTCTCAATTGCGAATGCGACCCCCCCATTGCTGAGATTTCCAACCTACGACGTGCCGTGATATATACTCCGGGAAGATGCTGTTTTACTGTAAAATGCATAAGGCACGATAACTTGGTATTCCATTTACCTGCAAAAAAGTCTCTGTACTACACGATTTAGAAAGCAGTTTCGGACGAGTTTCCGGGTGACGTCGCGCCAATAACCGCTACAGTAGGTACGGCTGCATACACACCACAGCTGCTTCATATCAATCCCTTCGCTTCATACGGTACTTCGCAAATGAAGCGATACGAGCGTCAGCACTGGTCGGGTGGTGGGCGTCCGGGTCGGTATGTTAGAGCCTAATAGGGCGCTGTGAGGGTACCTTTCTTGGGAAAGGCGCATTAAGCGCCTGCTCAAGGGCGCCAAATCCTGCCCTGCTAGGGCGTAATGATCCTACATGTTTTGAGGATTTATCGCGCCACCTGCCTTCAAACTGGCAGGGGCTGAACCGCACCTTACGGAACGCGTGCGTGGTATGCGAGCTACTTCCCACTACACCACCTCTGCGTCTCCGGAAACTCAGAGTCCAAAACTCCTCCCTATCGCCGAGGCATGCCCGATTCTAGTACAAAACCAACTATGATCACTGAAACCACTCACTTATGACGCACAACTTCGTAATGAATCGTACTTCGTAGTCTAGTGGGGTGGGGGCGAGTTTAATCATAGCAGAAACTATTGACGTCACCTTCTCCTGATAAAAGGTAATACACATGTCATTAGCACGAGCTATTTGAAAACGTTCAGAAATAACTGGGATCAGTTTTGCACCTACGATTGACTCTGTTTCCATGTCAACACTAACAGATTTGCTTTTAGGAAATTGTTTCTTGGAAAACTTAACATTCATTATTCTCCATGAACGTCTTTCTTTCTTGAATTCAGGCATTCAGGTATTGAATTGCATTCTATGGTTTGTGCAGGTTTTTGTCGAAACGTTTAATTGAACCTGATGTTCCAGCAAGATCACCTTCTCTAAAAGCCCTGAGAGCAATTTGATACATATGTAACGCTCAATCGGGGCACGTCGTTCCATAATCCCCGGCTGGAGGCGGGGGGGGTCGTATTTGGTCGGCGGAGGGAGGGGTGATATTTGGCCTAAGAAAATTTTTTGACAGTTGATTTTTCCTTTCTCACGCACGGTATCCACAACGCTGGGTGGCTCCCGGTGGGGAGGGGGGTGTCATATTTGCTCGTAGCTTTGAGGGGAGGAGGATCGCATCCGTTCCTATTTTCCGTGCGCGAGACAAGTTTTCCCAGAAAGTGGCAGGAGGTTGGGAATGTTCAGGAAGATGATAGGTAGGATGGCGAAGAGAGGGGAGAAGGTGGGAACGTAATGTGGGAGAATTTGGAGGGATCGTACTCTCCCAAAGTTCTCACCAGCGGCAGGAAGTGCCCTCTCTCTAATGTAGCCTTTTCTCACCAGTTGTGCAGGGGTGCAGGTCGAACAAAGTCAGTGAGAAGGAGACTATCGCGTCAATCCTACCAGGGTTAAGAACGCATCCCTCAACTAGGGTTTGTGGGCTTTGGAGACCAAATATAAGTTCGTAAGTGCTAATTGACCCAACAGTAAAGGAACAAGGAGATAAAATGACTGAAGTGCCCTAGCTAAAGGCATAAGGCACGATAATTTGCTACTCGGTCCAAAGTAGTAGCAGGGGAGCTGTATAGTGGGGAAAATGGCAAAAAGGCGAAACGGTCGAAAACCTGCAGAGAATCCTCTGTTCTTAACGACTCAGAGCAATTTCGGACGATTTCCCGTTTGCATTGTGCTAATAAACGATACGGTATATGGGGCCAGAAACTTCAGGCATTGAAAAAGGAAACAGAAAAAAGAATTCTTCCTTTAATCAAGGAACCGGACTCTACTTCCTCCGGGGCTGTTCAGCCGTCTGTGGGTGCACGAATGTGCGGGTGTAGGGGCGCGGTGGGCGTCGAGTCGGTATGTTACAACTTCATAGAGCGCTATAAGGGCACCTTCCTTGCGAAAGGCGCCGCGCAGCGCTCGCTCAGGGCGCCGGAATTCTGTACCTGCCAGGTGTATTTATCCTAAATGTCTTGGGGATTTATCATCCCATTTGCCTTTAATGCCTTAGGACTGATCAAAGGTCTGTTGAGGCTCAGGCTGAGCGACGAAAGGGATCCCTGCGTTTTGTGAATGGTTTTCTAACTTATGCCTACTTCTCCTTTTCTAATTGGACGAGTATTCGAAAAAGTGAGACAGTGCTGTGTCCGTAAGGGACCTAAAACAAGTTTTGTAGGCTACCCCAAAAGTAAAAAGGATCCTCACGCGTTCTGAGTATTGCAGAGGTGCAGTTCATACCTAAGCGCAGCAAGAGGTGTGACTGCGCGAGCCGCGACGGTTTAGACAAAAGAGAATAAAAGGCTCACGCCACTAGGAAAGGAGAATCGGTAAGAAAATACGCAGACTTTGCCAGAAACGCCTCCATTCGCCCTCCGATGTGGGCGATTTGCGCCAAAGAAAGAAACCGAATATGAAGAAGCCAGAAAGGGAACACTTCTGCCACGAAAAACATCAATATCATCTGTGGCGTTACAGAAAGCCGTCGGGGAAAGGGGATAGACGGCAATTTACATAGGGTGCAGGCATCCATAATAAGGCTTTATCTAAACGCATAATTAACTTTAATTCAGTGCATCGAAAGAAAATGCCATTTCTGCCATGAATGGAGAGATGACATCATTTCTTCAATGAAGTATACCACAATCGACAAAAAGCTGAATGAATAGGACGAAGAAAATTGCCCAAGGATAGAAAAAGTCCTTAATGGTATTGACTCGCTGCCAGCAAACTTCAGGCTTTAGAAAAAAAGGAAAGAAAAAGATTTTCCTCTTATCAAGGAACCGCACGCTACTTTCCAGGGCTGTTCAGCCGCTTGTAGTTTTCTGGAGATTTAGATAAGGGTAGAGGCATAAGGCTGAAGCATGTCCAGTCTCATTTCTTCAGCCCAGAACATCTACTAGTAAGAGAACAAGTAGAGATTGTCCATGAGGTCGGAAGACAGCAAAACGCAAATATCTTTCTGGAAAACTGACCAACAAGTACATACTTAAAGGCACAGTCCGCGATAGGGAGCGTAGGGGAGCAGTTCGACGAAGGGGGAGGGCATTTTGCACTGCTGCTTCACATCGGGAGAAGGGCAAGAGAATTGTAAATTGCCGCTCAGTCGCGCGCGGCAATGAGCGCGACGTTTCCTTAATTTGCACTACCCTTTCAATTGGAGCATCGGATTTCATGTAGACAAGGACATAGCAGACAAATATGTCTATTTTTAGCCATACATTGTCTGTTCTCGACCAATACTTCCTAAAATTTTTGTCATTAGCGGACGCGACGTCGCACGCGACGTTCACTGGCGCGGCAAATCACGATTCTCTTGTCACATACCCCTTCCCATCAACGAGTCGACCCATATAGAGAGCCACTTTCTGAGCTTACAACGGTTGGCAGGCTTTACCATGGTGGCTCGACGAGCTTGCTCCAGCTTCACAAGAGTTCACAGGTTTCACCAGAGTGAGACTTGTAAAGCGGAAGTAGTGAAGCAACGCAGGTGCAGAATGTCCCTCCCCGTTGCCGAACCAGGGCACATCGTTGTTGGTAGGGGAGGGGTCGTATTATATTTGGCCGCCAGGAGAGGGGGGTCGTATTTGGGTTGGGAAAAATTTATTTTGATAGTTGATTTTTCTCGCTTCATGGACGTTGTAAAGGGTGGGGGTCGTACGATCAATTCTTGTGCATGAAAAAACTTCCGATCTGTCCCACGAAAGGGCTTTAGATAAGGGCACAAGAATTCCAATAAGTAGCAGGTGTCAACTGTCACCGAAGGTGTCACCTGGAGCTTACGATGTGCCCTCTGATGGCCGTTGATGACAATTTGTTCGTGATTTTCCTGTTTCATGCCTACTATATGCCCTGCTCGACGACTCGATTCGGTGAGGAAGGACAGAGGGGGGGTCGTACCAACTCCCAAAAGAAAGGGGGGGGGTCGTACAGACTCGACTAAAATCCCCAACCAATGAGGTGCCCTGCGCCGAACTGTGTCCGAATTTTTTTATAGCAACAAAAGTCTGCAGTAAGTGAAATAAAATGTAGCCACAAATAATTCCGTGACGGAGCTATTATGCCTGCAATATCCAGTAAGGGAGGGCACAATTTTTATAAAAGAAGAGAAATGATAGATGAGAATCATAGATGAGAAAAGATGACGCTGGGCTTGGACGCTATTCCTACCGTGAAAGCTTAAGCTTTCTACCAAAGCTCTTTAATCCTCTGTAGTTCGCTGAAGGGCTAGATAGAAGATAATGACAAAATGTAAAGATCTCCCACTCCCGTGAGTCATTGCACAGACCCAGAACACCTTCAGATTGGCTACGAGTTTAGACGATGGAACAGGACGAGGCTCATTCGAAGGACTGTTCCAACAAGTACAAACTGAAGTGATGGTGAGAAGGAGGTGGGGTTACCTTACACAATGGAATTTCGCTATGGAAACCAGCTGATTCGTTATTCCAACTTTTTTGGACGATCCCATATTCTATCAAGTATGCTCGGCACCTGCTGCAGCACTGAAGGAGAATAGGTGTTCTGGCGCAGGTGGGGAGTGGAAACGTAGGACGAAAATGAAATGGGTGTCAGCCACAACCACCGAGTTGTGGCTGCGCGGCAAAGACGCCGCTGGAATCGGTGTCGCGGCATTCGCACCGTGTTGTAATTGATTTGACGCGAAAATGGTACAATAAAAATAGTCTTACGGCTAGGAAATGTAGAGGAGAAATAGCCAGAAAAAACGCGGCACATCGCGTACGTTCAATATTCCGGATATGGAGAGGGCGTGGCCGCGTGCTTAATTCAAAAATGTCGCGGACGATGTTCGTTGCGCAACTGTTTAATTAGAGGCAACTGTCATCCTGCCTTCTACTAGACATGCTCACGTTTGTCCCAGGAAAATATCCCACCAGAAGTTTAGCCCCCGAAAGGTTTGGATGAAGTACGCAGCCACGCCCTTCCCACCTTCGTGATAAGTATTGCACTTTGAGTGACATCGCAACAACCCGTACCCCTTAGCACGCTTTTGAAAAAACATCTTCACAATTGACAATTTCACTCAACAAAAGAGTTCCTAGAAACGAGACTGTTGAAAAAGGGCCAAATGGACCCTGTGATCTATGAGACCAGTCATACGGCATTGGTCCAAAGCACAATACTTTCTAACAGCTTTCATACTCCGGAGCAAAAACTACTTCGGAACGATTCACAATGGAAAATTCTTGTTACGCAGCTGCCACCCCGCTCCAGCTATTCAAACAAAGCTATCATTCAAACACGACAAATGGAAACGAGAAAAAAAAGAAATAATAAAGAAATACTAACGTGTTACGCTCATTCCTGATGACGACGCTGGAACGGAGACCCGAATCTGCGGCAGCGATGTTGGTACTTCTGAAATGGAACCAGTTAGAGAAGCTGACAGAGAAAAGCGAGAAATCATGGAGAGGCACAAAACTTTCTCTGCAGAATGTTCCAAAGACCCAAAAAAGCATCCAGAACATGTCGCAAAATGATTTTTCAGATTTCAATAGAGTATTCGACCTTGGTAAGATAATCAACCTTGGAAAGAAAGTAAGAAAATAATTCACATAAAGGTTTTGAGTTTTTCACATAGTCATTTTTTGCATTCTTACGAGCAGCGCCTAATATCCCTGGCACACAGTAGGCCTCATAGAAGCTCTGCCCCCGATAGCCACGCCCCATTTTTGCGGCAATCATAATCCGCATTTACAAAATTTTGAGTCTTTGGGTAAGGACACATCTAGATTCTGAAGAAGCACAGTGCTTCAATGAGATAATTAGCCCAGGTGAAGAGAAAAGTTCGAGATTATGTCTGAAGTAATAGAACCGGTGAGGGCTACAGAGCCTAAATGAGCTCGATCGGCGTACGGCCGTACTGATAAGGAAATTTTTGCTGTTTCTCAGGGTATAAGCTGAGTCCCGCCCACCTTTCGAGGACCGGTAAACTGGTATCGGACTTGTTTAGGATGATAAAGAACTGAGTCTTACGTCAGTCGCAAGTCACTGTATAAGAGGTATATGACAAGGCAATCTGAATTCGCTGCGCTGGCATCGCGCGCGACGCTTGCGACGTCGCGCCTCCAAATGACGGCGTTTCGAGGTCATAATTACCATACTCGCTTATGGGATCCCGAGTATCAATCTAAGCGCTAGAGCAATTCAAGAAAATAGGAGAGACGGTCAATGCAGCAGCAAATTGTCGCTTCGTCGCGTCCGTCGCCGCGCGCGACGGAGCGACAAATTACTATTGTCTTGACCGTCTCCCCTGTAGAGGCCATATCTCAAAGGAAAATCCACCATTGGAGAGAAAAGTAGGTAAAACTCCGTCCTGATTTTTGGTAAGTGGAGCAGCAAAGGGTAAATAGTGCCCAATTTTCCATTTCCGCTCTTTGATGATTGCCGATAAAGTACGATTACATGCCCAGGAAAGCTTTTAGCGTTCCATGTTGTGCTGCTGTTTCTGAGAATGGAAGCTAAAGAAGGATTCAGGGGATTGTGCCATATTGAATAACAACTACATACCTACCATTGGAAATAAAAGTTCAATAAGGAAATAATAGATAAATTCACAATCAACTAAACGGAGAAAATCGAGGTGCCACGGTGGGGACGCGAGAAACGCTAAACTGACACCTGTTAACCTATACTCGAGCAGTTTTCTAGACATTCGGTCTGCGGATCGAATTTCTGACCATGCGGCCAAACTTCAGCGGCACTTACAAGCTAACCTAGATGAAAAGCTGAGGATGGGGAGAGGTAATTTGGGTGGGGATATTGGCCGCTGAGGGTAGAAACGTGAGTGTAATTAGCCTGCAAGAAAAATCACTGTAATTGATTGTGTTCAGTTTGTATATATAGCGCTGTTTACGAGCGATGGGGTAGACCTTTTTGAGGATACGGGTCGCATTTGCTGGTCGTTTGAAGGGGACGTATCCGATTTCCCCCTTTCCGCTCGACGAGGAAATTGTCCGGGAATTGAACTAGAAACTCTTCGGAAAATTTTTGAAAAAGCTTAAGGAAATTGAGAAAATTTAGCGAGATTGGATAGGTAGGATGGAAAAGGGCAGGGGTCGTACCAGGGGGGAAATTAAGGTCGTATTCCGCAAAAATTTCCCCTAGAGAATTTCCTGGTCACAACGTCTGGAATGATGAACTAGAGCCGGGACAGTTTGCCTGGTGAGACCAGCGCACAGTATGGCTCCCACTATATCTTTGAACATATGGCCCGAAAGGTAGCTTTTCAACTAAGGGCAACGTTGCCAGCACTGGGCTCCCCAGCGAGGTGAGGGAGGGGGCTTATCTAGGTCGATGGAGGGAAGGAGTACTAGGAAAGGAAAGCTCGAAGCGGGTCTTGATCAAAGGAAGGGAACTATATGGTTTTGCGGATGTTTCTAACAACGGCACGACGAGCACTGTTCACGCTCTACCCATGTGCAGCTTCGAAATTCCTGGTTATTTCAAAAGAAAGATTTGCTTGACACAATAGCATTTGACAAAACTGAAAGCGAGCTCCCGTGGATGTCTCAGGAGATTTGAAAAAGCAGGAAAAGGAAACTTTAAATTTGGTAACTTTTCACCCATTGCGGAGTTGCAGGATAGGTTGTGACTGGAACTTGTTCATGGGGTAAGCTGGTCCATTTAATACATGAAGTATGTCACTTTAGCTCGGAATCCCTCGTGCCGGCGCCTAGGCACGTCGCACGTTGCGGTGATCCACGACTGGAGGTAGGGGAGTTAATAACTGGTCATTTAGTCGCTGGAAGGAGAACGCGAATTGTACTCGTTTTTAAGAGAAATGATTACGGTTAATGACTTTTCTTGGTTTTCCCTGTTTCAAGTGCGCTACACGCATATCCCTCCCCCCCTCTTTGGAGAGACAATAGATCTAGGAAAAAAATTGGGGAAAAAGGTAGGAAGTTGGGAGAATTCAGCAGTACGGTAGGTGGTAGGCACGGGACTGGAGAAGAGAGCCGTATCAGAGTGAGAGTTTCACCTGGAGGTCATATTTAACAAAACTTGTCCCTAACGACAAGACGTATCGTGGCTGGGGCGTAGGCGCTAAGCGTCATTGCTCCGAACGGATGCGATATTCACTTTGGCAGTGGACCAACAGTTTTTTGCGGGACGTTCCTGCTCGGAAGTGCTCGTTCTCTGAACTAGCCTACCCTAAAAGAACAATTACCAATGAAACTACCAGTTTCAATTGCGAAAAAAGGTGTTACAAAGGGTCAATACTGCATTAGGTCTTCTCAGTGGTGATAACCCGCAGGGCTTCTGCTTGGGTCTTCTCAAGTAGTTACCCTTATACAGATTACATGTGAGCAATAATGAGGATCATTTGAAATGTTCAATGCAGTGGCCCTCACATTTTTTTTTGGGGGGGGGGGGGCTTCTCAAGCGTACCAAATCCTGTAACCTGATTACATGTGAATAATCGACAAATCGTTCCACTCTGGCCCTTCCCTCCCCCACCCCCCTCGCCTGAAACACCTGTAAACTCCTGCCAAACTTGTCAGAACGGTCATACTTGTCAGGACCCTGTAAACCTCTTTTATCAGCCGTCAAGCACCATGTAAGCTCCTGTCAAACTTTTTAAAATGATGAAGCCTGAGAACTAGCTCCAATATATCGGATATATAGCACTACATGGCACAGGAGCTTACAGGCTACCTGACAGGAATTTACAGGACTAGGTTGAGGCATGATTATCCTGTATTCACATGTCCACACTTAATCCTACTTATCAAAACTTGTTACGATTGTCGGATTTACAAATACGCCCCCTGTCCAGGGTTACTAGCGCCAGAAATCGATCCAATAAATCTAGAAAAATTGAGCCACATTGACACAGGAGCAGTTCGGCTCGGTGGGGGCCCAAATGGTGCATGGCAAGGTAGCACAGACCACCCTGTGAAGATCTGTAAGTAAATTCCTGCAGTCAAAGTGGCAAGTTGCACCAAGTCACAGCTTCACAGGAGTTTACAGGTGCTACCAAAGTGGGACCTATTGCTTGACAGGAACTAACAAAAGGATCTAGCGAAAAGCAAGTGCCCCTCCTAAGCCGAACAGCGCCTTTCCGCATAAGGAATGGGATTTCACTCACCGACGAATGTTATTCTGCGCAGTATCCTACGCATACGTCGTATTAGCGCCCGCATACGAGTATGACCACAGTAGCGTTCAGTGCTGCTCAGTGCCGTTGGTAAGTATGTCGAGGGATCGGCGCATTTCAATTAGATACGGATTCATCGCCAATCAGCACGGGTTAGCGGCAAGGAAGTCGGGTTTTCTCGGCCATTGTCCGTTTTCCGGTTCATTTTCATGCGCGTTCCCTTGTTGTTCCGTTCGTATCCCGCGCCATTGAAAAGCGCTCACCAGAACAAGGCCTCATTTAGGCCGAGAATCTAAGTGCTGCTTCCGCTGAGCGCGCGCTCAACTTGCAAAAAGCTTTTTTGCTACTCAATTTTCCAGTAACCAATTCTAGCAATTGAAATCGCATGGTTGGGGAAGGTAGGTGAATTAAATAAGATCAAGTCAGTTAGGGCACTGAATATATAAAAGGTCGCAGTGGACAGGACAAGTTCTGCCGTTGGGGCAAAGTTTTGCAGTATACGACCACCCCCATCCCCACTCCTACCTACCACTTTCCTGGATTCTCCTAACTTTCCACCAGTTTTCCCCAGATTTTTCCAAAAATTCTCTAGTCTTCCTTCAGAAAACTGCTTCCCGAGCGGGGGTAGAGGAGTATATAGCGCCCATAAAATAGAAAAAAAAACGAGAAAAGTCAACAATCGCAATATCCATTCTCCACCAAAATTTACAGGCCACCCCACGAGCACTCAAAACACCTCTCCCCTCGCTGGGGATCCCCCACTATACGAGGTGCCTGGCACGAAATGGTGAGCTCGACGCGACACCTCTGGAACTAATCGCGTTTAGAGGACTACATTTTGCATTCACTGAAACGAGCCAGTTGCTGCAAGGATTGTCACACATTGCAGGTACAGCATTGTTTTGTGAAACACGTGGGCGGTATCGCATTTGGCCGCTGGGGAGGGGGGGGCCGTATCTTATGGTTGTTGAGAGGGGATCGGTATGTATGTTGGCTTCAAAAAGGAAATTTACCGTGTTGGGAGAAATTTCTCTCGGGTTGACCTTTCGGCAAGTTTTTCCCCTCTTTCACATTGTCGTATTTACCCCCCCCCCCCCATTCACTCCCACTTTCCAACAGATAATTTTTGCGGAAAAGACTCGGAAAATGTGACATTTCTAAAAAAAACTGGCAGGAAACTGGGGTCTGTAGGAAAATGGATTAGCGTAGTTGTTGGGGAAAATGGGGCTCCACCCGAGACCCTCCTTCGGGGAGGGGGGGTCGTACTGACATCACCATTTCACACATCACGATGCAGTACCTTGATTGCCGAGCCTACTAGCCTCTTGACGAGAATTATTTAGGAGAAGGGCCTATACAGTCCGTGGAAAAACTAATTTGACACCGGTCCTAAATGTGTTGCAGATTAGAAAATTCATTTCGGAACCAGTGTTACCCCTATGTTTCCACTCAAACTGGCATGTACATGGCTTATTTCCACTGCCAGAGACACAGGAACGCGAAACTGGAAATGCAAAACCAATCTACGCGAGCAGGATTCGATCCACAAAGTGCCGTATCGTCGTCCAATCCAGAGTCCATCGTGTTATCCGTTGCGCCATCCGAGCTGCCGGCAGTGGAGGTGAAGGGACCGTTGATAAAAACATCGCTGTTGCGGCGGTGAATGCCTAGTGTGCCACCACATGATAATCATATTTTGCCTTTATTCAAAGCCATTTTCGAAGCCTTATCAAAGAGCACCTTCAAAACAATGCATGCTCGAAGTTACAATAAAAATGGAGCCCATTAAGATGGTCAAAACCGCCTAATCTTGTCGAATTCTTTTTACTCAGATTTTGACCTACCCAGAAGCGCAAAATGAAACCCATTTTTGTGATCCTTGTATGGACCCCTACAACAAGCAACAAACCATTTCCAAAAAGCGCGCCACGACCTGAAAGACCTCCCTTGTTAGCAGTATCAAAGCTGATGACGACCATTGGAATCCTTCGCACATGACAGAATGTTTCGAGTTTCTTTTTATGAGAATGAATTTTATTGAATGGTGGTGAGCAAAAAATAAAGATGAACGTCTGTGCACGCAACTTTTTGAAACTACTAAGTGACGGAACGGAGTACGGCGAAATAGGGAGGGAAAAGCTCTGTCGATTATACCGCAGCGAACAACGACTTCAGCCGTAAGTAGCCCTATAAGAGGATGAAGGATAAAGGGCTAAATGCCATAGCCCTATAAGAGGATGAAGGATAAAGGGCTAAATGCCATAGCCCTATAAGAGGATGAAGGATAAAGGGCTAAATGCCAATCAGTTCCGCTGGGGTAAGCTGATTATCTCACCTCATTGGGTGTGTTGAGATCGATTCTAGTCGTGGCGTTCGTCGCTCCGCGTGGCGGAGCGAGGCGGCGTGGCGGCCGCCGCGTACGTGTTTTGTTGCGTGGCGTTCAAATTGTTAAAGGGATCATCGACCCTTTAATAATTTGAACGTTTGGCGCGATCACGTTACAGTTGAGTTTGTAATAGGTTGGATTCATTAGAAGAAGGTTTGCCTGACAGAATTTGACATGTGGGCAATGAGAAAATTCGCGCAAAGCCATACACCCAACGCCACGCAACAAAATGTCAATAATCAATAACAAACGCTTTGCTTTGCTCGTTCAATTTCATAATCGGGGAGTACGGTAATGCAACTCCGGGATTGCCGCGTCGCGGCGTGCCGCGCAGCGGCATGTGCGGCGTCGCTTGACTTGCCGACGATAGAATCGCCCGGGTCCCCACCTCATTGACTGAAAGATAGCAGTCAATAGAAGATTTTTTGGCACTTCTGTTATTGCCCCAAGAACATGAAAACTCTCCCGCTGAAACCTCGCCTAACCGGGTGACTCGATGCCTTGATCACGAATTGCTGGTGCTCTTGCCATATGCACTCTGCTGCTTCAAAACATACTGATTAGAACTTGGGGTGATGTGAATCGAGTATCGGCGCACTCACTTGTCTGACATCAGCCGACATTTAGCCTTGCTAAGAGTGAGGCTGGAAGGAGTGATTCTCTTTCTTCTTCTCCCAGGCTCGGCCGTGGCAGGACGCAGGTATCAGAATGTCCTACATAAGTGCCAGCGCCAAGAATGATCATATTCTTAAACAGGACATAACCAGGGTGCATGTTTGCATCTATTTTGATGAGAAAGGTGGTGGGGCAAATTGGCGCCTAATATCGCCAAATGGCGCTAGCGCCAAAAACGAATATCATACTAGTGATCTGCATCGAGCAGCCCCAATAGGCGAATTCAGCAAAAAAATTTTGAGTTTTGTGCACTCGTACTTGGTGCTGATTTTTCTAAGCAGACCAAAATCCCAGGGGGATATGAGAACCAGGAGCTCACCTTTTTACAGTACATTTGCATTAGTACGGTACACAAGTGAACTGGTTCAAAAAGTAGCTCGTCAAAAAAACTTTTTCGAATGAAAAAAATGGGTCTTTCCACGTTTTTGCCAGCACTTCCTACCGGTAACCTCATGGTGCTTCCCAAAAGCTTCGGTGTAGTTCCATTGCGGTGGATAGGAGCTTATGCACTCGGTGCTTGGTCATCGCATCGGGTGGGATTCGCTTAAGCTACCGAGGCCCTCTCTTAGATGGTTTTGGACTGACATCGCGACTTCACCCATTCCGATGGTATATTTTCATCGAAAATTCACTGCTGAGCAGGGTTTTGGAGAGGCTGACGACTGCGTTCCACGTCCACTGGTTCGACAGTCATAAAGAGAAAGTGAAACTGCAGATATCGAAGATTTACGGCGTCTGTGAAAAGGAAAGGCTCTGAAGCAAAAAAAAGTAGTAGAAATGCAGAAACAGTAGTTGCTAGTTGACAAGGGCTCTCGACAGGAAAGATACCGACGGCACAAAATGAATAATATTAGCCAGCCATGGCTGAAACCCCATTCCTAAATTCCAACGACGCTTACACCGATCCGTTTTATTGTCATGGGATAGCTGGAACCCAAAAAGCTAATGGTAAGGAGACCGCGA
>MU940934.1:0-16360 GCA_036418165.1 Cooperia oncophora
ACCCAAATCCCAGGGCTATAATAGCGATGATGAAATGGGATTTTGAAGGTGGATAAGACTCACGAGGGCGGAGCTAGCTTATCGTCGCTAATCCGTGGCGCTCTTATCAGGCACTTTTGATTCGCGAGAACAGAACATCCTCTGCGCCACCTCATGACAGGAAGGGCTTGTGCACAAATGATTCCAATGTGCACTAATCTCGATAACCATAATTCTCACAAGGGTTAGTCTTCATGTTAAAAAGGAAACTTTGAGAAAGAGAAAAGTTTTGGGAAATTGGTGGCACAACAATATGAAAAAAGAAAAAGAAGACCAGAGACCTGCCATCTTCGCTATGCGTTCAGAATCCTTGGCAACTTTCAAAACAAAAAGGGTAGCTGTGGCTTTCAAGGAATTGATCAATGCTAATCACTTCACCCTTTGTGCATCTTTTCAGCGGTAACTCGCTCTCCTTTGTTGAGGTAAAAGTCGCGCTAATCAAATCAGCGAAGTACCACAAGCCGAGAGAGGACAAAGCGGAATATCGAATGCAGCCGATTTTTCTAGACTCCCTCACTGAAGACTCTCAAGAGTCTGCAATGAAAGTCAAAAGGTATCAAGTGGTATAAGAACCGCCATCAAGGAAAGGGCAATAGTACTTATCGTGAATGTTCCTCGGAAGATGAGGGCACGAAATTTGTTGTTCGGTCTGAAATGGCAGCAGGGTGTTATATAGCGGAAAATGGCGGGAAAGCGATGAGGAACGGTCAAAAACCTGTAAAAGTCTTCGTCCCCTCCCTGCTTCACATGGAACCACCGAAAGCATGTTATGCTCATGAAAGAAGTTGATCGCGATTTTCGATCTCAGAGTTTGCGTCTGTTAAAGGCTTAATGCAGCGATTTTGATACACGGCCAAAAATGCAAGCAGGTTTGGCATAGTATATGGCAAAAATAGGCGAAAAACGCAAGTGAAGTGCCAAAAATCTGCGAAGAAATGTTGTTCTAATATTCGAACGGTTTCGGACGAGTTTCCGCTTTGGCATCGTGCCATTCTCTGTACGCGTAAGTACGGAATGCAAGTGTATATTCCATATATGAACACACCCCAGCAAAAGCGCTACTATAATGCCTTCGCTCCGCAGGATACTTCGCAATCAAGCGTAATGTAGACGCATCGATCGCAACATCCGGGAGAGGATGGGGGGGGGGTCGGTTGTCTGCTGCTGGATAGGGCGATATAAGAGGTAAATATTTGGAAAAGGAGTTAGTGCCGCTAGCGAAGCAAGAAAACCGAAGTTCAAGTCCTCTAGGTGTACTAATCCTACACGTATTGGAGGGGGGGGGGTTACATGACTTGCCTTAGAATCAATCATGGTATAATATACCATTGAAAAATGTTAAATATATATTTATAGGTATGATACTTTGCAGTACGTTATATTAGGTTCACATCGTAATAATTATGATCTTGAAAAATGTGACGCAGTTCGGTTTGGTGGGGGCCCCAAATAGTACATAGCGGAAGGCTATTTAGGTCACTTTGAAGACCCTGTGAATATTTCACTTGTGAAGACCTGTGAATTCCCGCAACCAAAGTGGCTCACTTACACCACTTCGTAGCTTCACATGAGTTCACAGGTCTTCACTAAAGAGTAACCTGCTTTTAACATGGAGAATCAAAAGAAACTGCTGAAAATGCAGAATGCCCCTCCCGAGTCGAACAGCGCCAAAATGCTCTAACTAAATGTGATTAGGATCAGATAGCTTCAGGTGAGAAATATGCCCACAGAAAAAATGAGCGATTTTGGCCAGTCGATTACTATATTAATTGATTAGGCTCGAAGAACTGGATTCCATTATTTTTCAGAAAGATCGCACCGTTCGCATTGAGGAAGACCCCCCTCGGCAAACCAATTATGACCCCCACCCCTTCAGGTCTCCAAACCAAACCTACCGGACTACTCAAGGATGATGTGCTCTGGCCATGAAAGCGTACTCGTAAAAAAAAACAGCCATTACTAGGTTTGGTCAAGTCAGTGCACTCGATTCCCTTATGTAATTAGTCTAGTTAGGCTCACTGTGTTATGCGGCAGGCACTGCCAGTCGAGGATCGAAGAAACGTTCAAGGATAAGCTGTCATTATTGAAAGGTAATCTGCTATTAAATCCATTTTTCAATTACAACTCTTCTCGACCATAGCAACGACTTCTGCTGGATGTTTTCAGTAGGGGCAGGCTATGTCAAGAAATCCACAACGAGAGGGTCTTGTCGGACTCGCTTTGAGGACAGGGCGCGTCTTCGAGTGGGAGAGAATTTCTGCTGAATATGCCACCCTTTCCCAAACAAGGGTATGTCCTGCCGTTTCTCCCCATAATCTCGAATCTTCCTCCTCCGGTATGACCACTCTTCCCCGGACTCCATACTTTTTCTAGGAGCCCATTGTCACCTTTTCAAACTCCCTCGGGGGAGGAAGAGGAGGTGGGTGAGGCTGGGCGTGGGTTACTTAGCGCACTAGAAACACGAAAAAACTGAGAAACGTCAGCAGCCGACCGAATTCCTCCTGAAGGTGGGTCCCCTCCCTCCAGCGACTAAATACGACCCCCTCGCTGAAAAATTCCAATGTACCACGTGCCCTTTCCACAACCGACCCTATTTCCCTATTCCCCCCAATGTTGCTGTCTAGTTGAGCGCCTGGGAGGAGCGGGTAGAGAAAAGCCCACGATTCATTAGCAAAAAATTATAGTGTTTTGCCGCAACGTCGTCTATTCGGAGGATATATTCCATTTTCACTTTACATCGGACACTTTTCATACCAAATCGGACACTTTTCAAATCAAAACGGACACACCGCTTACAATAGGGAGGATAACTAGGTACTGCTGCAAGCCCCGCCCCACATCCCCGCCCACTTCTCAGTGCTGTCATAATTTTCCGAAATTTTTTATGAATCCTGCTTCTTCAACTTTTTTCACTTTAATTTCGATTGTTCTGTCGAATTTTATCAAGTGGCGACGTCTAACAAGAACAGCGGACCCTGCGACGGCGCAGGACTAACGCTAGGGAGAAGAAGGCGAAGAAGAAGGAGTTCTTCCGAGTTTTCGATTTGGTTTGAAAAGTGTCCGATTTGATTTGAAAAGTGTCCGATTTGGTTTGAAAAGTGTCCGATTTGGAAGTGAAAATGGTACATATAGGTAAAACAAGTGTTAAATGAACAGTCAGAGGAATTTTTTCGGGCTATTAACCACTCTCTCACTTCTAGCGATTAACTATGACCTCCTCGCTGGAGGTCCAAGACCTACGACGTGCACTGGCCCTATTTCGGGGAAAGGCCGCACTGAGTTTTCAAAGAGGAGTCTGCACGAAAGCTGCTTCAAGACTACAACTTTGTTATTGGTTACAAAAGGGAGGGGGGAGCAGGAGGAATCACTCTTGTGTGAGACAAGGTTCTTATTCAGGCAGCGGTGGAGGAGGGACTTGCTCAATGACCATGATTCCATTGTCATGAGACTTTCCATATTCGAAACGGAACAATTGATTATACGAGTGGAAACAAAGCAGCAAGAATTCGGGTGTTGCGATGCCTTCCATCGGCCTGGACATACTTTCCTATGCATGAGCAGCTCGATTGTACCCCACGTTTATCTGTGGCCGTTAAGCTGAAGCCCAAGCTGTACTCTGAGGCTATGCAGGAAATGAGAAAGAAGTACTAGAAGACGTCAAAAAACCACTTATTCCATTTTCCACCCAGTGAATTTTCCCGGGAAAAAGACGCCTAATTGCATTCGATGAATGCGATGCGACCATTTCTAACAATTCTAGGGAAAACCCTGGGTCTTTTTTCAGGACCGTGAGAGCGCAACGACCATTTTCCATGGTGATGAGCTGTTCTTCATCGCCATCGGGCACTGAGTGCACTCATAATTGTGGGATTGCTGAATCAAGCACTTATTGAGCGTCATTAAGTGAGCACGGAGTTCGTGCTCATGCTCATCCTCGTACTTAGGGATTATTGCACCTGTTGCTCAGCAACTGATCGGATTGACCTGAAGTCTGAAGACAAAATGGGCCTGATCACAAAGGAGGTTGAAAGGATAAAGGATTGGCCTTCGCCGTTGAGCAATCCCTCTTTGAGATACCGCATTCTACTTTCATTCAGAATTGAGGTGGTTATAAAATTACGTGAAGGGGGAGGGGGAGAAGGGGTGGGAACCCGATGTACCGTTCAGTGTTCTCCAGGGACGAGAGCCGTTCAGAGGTTTGATCCACGGACCGCGCGAGCGAGCCTGCCACTTGCCAGAACACCATCTTCGCCTCCCGAAAGAAGAGCTTGAGCTGAATCCGAGCCGGGCTACCTGATAGCACTCAAAGATTCATAGGCATATAAATGGCTTCGGAAGGAATCGCCAATAAGCCATTTCACAGGTGTAATCCACGCTGATTTCCTAGGCGGAGCAGATGAGGAAGGCAGGCCTGACTCCGCCCATACAACTAGCGCAGACTGTGCGCTGAGAGAACCAAACAGGTGTGTGGCGACTGACTGACCCCTCAGACGCAGTCAAAGAATACGAAAGGAAGGCATCAAAGCAGGAGCAGGGGAGCCTGATATCAGAGAAACCAAGGCTAATTCCAAACTCATCGGATGGGTGGAGTCAGAGTTTCTATTGCGCCTTGCTCGGTGCGCCTTCCCCATCTGAAACGATGATGAGGAAAGTGCACCAGTGATGAAGGCACAATGGCAGACTTGACTCCGCCCACGCAACAAGCGTGGACCATGCCTTTGAAATGAAATTTGTACTGGATGATGTCACGCCGTAGAGGTCTGCCATTGAAAAAAATAGGCATTCTGGGTTGCAGAGCTCCTGTCAACCGGACATGCTTCCGCCGCGAGGGTCCAGAGGTGTTTTGTCATCGCATGTGCTGGCCGAGCATTTGAAGAGAGAAAAAAGGAGGAGGGAAGAGAGAAGGAAGGAAAAGAAGGAAGGAGGAAGAAAAAAGGTAGGAGGAGGGAGGCCTCGCGGTAGACAAGCATCCTGAGACGCATTGCCGAAGAAACAAGGCCTCAGCACGACCTTCAGGGTGAACGAATGTCCTCCGAGAGTCGTGACAACCGCCTCTTGATCGCTTGTCATTATCATATCAGCTTTGACGCTATCAGGTTTTTCTGCAACAGCTTCGGTCGTATCTAATTCTTGCGGAAATGAAGAATTACTAGTAATGCAAATAATTGTTCGAGAGGCGTGCGGCGGCGTCTGTGTGATATTTTGTGATAAGTATGAGCCGCCACTACTTGCTGCGACTGCGCACTCCTTGGCCCATAGGGCGAGGGTACTGCGCCCGCGAGATTTACGTAAATAGACCAATTTCCTCTGGTGCGAGAGGAGGGCTAACCCACAAAGTGAGTCAATTCTTCAACCATGAGCACTCTAGGAGCTCAGAAACCATGGGCTATTCCAGTCAAAACATCCTTTTAGTGAGAAATTGTCCACCACCGTTCATTTGTTTCACAATCGAATTACATTGCGGTAGAAGTGTACGTGAGCGAGGAACTAATGAGATGTACTCATTACTCACAGGGAGATAGACATCAGAGAGCGGAGGAGATCGAGCGAAAAAATGACGAGAATCTCGAGGAGAAGCTGGTATAGTAGAGCCTTGAAAAGCAGTAGACGAATGCAAATGAATAGGAGACGAAGCCAAACAAAAAGGGTGCTAATAACCTTGAGGGGGGGGGCACACTTGCAAGTGCTAGTCAGCATATTAAGCCCTCAAGAATGTACACACGTTAACATCGGAGAACCTCGTCAAAACCCTGTAAGCCTTGTTATCACCTGTCAAGCACCCCGTAATCTTCTGTCAAACTTGTCAAAACGACTGTAAAGATTAAGAAAAAATGGAAAAATGGCGCAGCAATGGCGTCAGCACCATTTCGCCAAGATTTGACAGAGTTTACAGGGATTGACAGGAATTTCCAGAAAATGCAGGGCAAGACGCGATTGTGAGAAGACAAAAAAAAACAGAGGCAAGAGCACATTGAGGAACCTTACAGGTATGCTCTCTCATGGTTATTAAAAAAAGGGGCACTTTTCTTGATGAGTTTGATACGATTTTTCTCCGAGATTCCAAGTTTGACAAACAAAACTATGCCATCACGCAGCGATTGTGAAATGGAAAGGGAAGTGGGCTGACCTCTGTGGGCGGAGCTTGGCCTTTGTGACAGACCTCTGGCGACCTTCAGAATAGTTTTCGGATAGCGAAAGTGGTACATCCCCTCCGATAGCGCATCAGGCTACCGGTTGGAAAGCAGCACGGTGGGATTAAGGATTAATTAATTAATTGTGCAGCGGACTTTCATCTAAGGTTCAGAAGGTGAGGGTGAAGATAGCCTAATGGTTATAGGCTTCAGAAACAGAGACGGGGTGGATAGTTGCAGGTTGTCACATGCCTGGCAAATGAGACGCTGCGCAGTTTGGCTTGGTGGGGCACCAAATCTTACTTGGTGAAACCAGTGCGGGCCAACTTGTGGAGACCAGTGAATTCCTGTGGTGAACTTATTCCATTTCGTGGCTTCACAAGATTTTACTGGTGTCACCAAATTAAAACGTGTTAGTTAACATGATATTAACGTGTAGTTAACATGAATTAGCAGAAAGGTGTAGCAAAATTGCAATATGCCTCTCCCAAGCCGAATAGCTCTGAGACGTGCATTCCAAGTGGGGTCAAATGCGCGGAATTCAGGATCAGTACCTAACTGATTCAACGTGGCAGTACTGCAATGTGACAGTCAGCTAGCTAGGACATACTCTAGAAAGTGAGTGGGCATCGCAGTAGCGCAGAAAGAACAACTTCTCGAGGAATATACAGCGAAGTCCCATGAGGTCCTTTGGGTGAGTGGTCGTAATTGACTTACTCCGAGAAATGTGCACTATTGTTAATTGGTGTGGAACATTCAGAACAATGGAGACTTTGGGACTAATAACCTTGGGGGTGGCACTGAAAGGACTCATTGTGCAAAAATCGAGGTGACGTCATTCAAATACAAGAGCAGACCTTCAAATTGGGCTCACAACCCTTGAGCTTTTCCTCCCTTAGGCCCAGGTGAAAGTCTTTATCTCCACTGTAGAAAACCATTGACAGTTCTTCATAGCCACCCCCTCCCCCGCCTCCTGGAAGTGATTAGGGCCCATAGTTTGCATGCTTCTGATGAGAAACAAACTTCGCCAGTGAATTGACTAGGGGATTTTCAGTGAGTTTTCCTTCAAAAGTTCTCAGAAAAGGTGCCCGAGGCAGTGCACATCCTTCTCATAGACCCCTTCCCTATCCGATGTACCATCTCCCTAAATCCTCCCAATTTTCTACCATTTTTCGGAGTTTTTTCGGTGAAGAAACAAATTACACTACTGTAAAAGCTAACGGCCGAAGCTGGGAATGAGTATGGGGGCGCACGTGAACGAGAAAAAAGCGAGAAAAGTTAACAACCAAAAATTTCTTCTCACAGGCGAATACGACACCCCTCCCCCTCCAGCCCCCTTCGCTAGGGTTCCCCAACCTAGATGGAGCCCTGGTCTGGGGTTGCACTTTCGGGTAGAAGGAGAGGAGTTCGACGAGGGTGTAGGAGAGGAGGGCTAGCGGGCTAGCGCTGAAAGTCCGATTCTCTCATCTCCATGACACGCCCTGGCTTCAGGTCGCACTTTTGGGAATTCGGACCCGCCAATTAAGCTAACTAATCTCATTACTTACTCCCTTCGACATCGGTCAATTGGTCCAAGAGCTCTCTGGGAGGCCAAAATAAAAACGTACCCGTAACCATACTCAGGACTAGGCATGACGAGCAAGAGAGAAATGACAGAATAGACAAGCAGACCCTGGCTGACATTTGCAGGCCATAATTAGCAACCTACGGCTACATCTCACTTTTTCTTAAGAAATGATGTGACCTACTTGTTTGTGAGTTAAATGCAAAACTGTTCAGCTCTACCGTATGTTGATAAACGTTCGTCATACGCGGCGTCATAAGCGCCATAAAATCCGGATAACTGCGTCAATGTGGCTCATCTGTAGCCAATAAATGCACTTTACAAATGCACTTTCACTCAATAAAAAAAGCCCACATGATGAAAAATGGAACATGGTCATTAGTCTCACTGTTAGTAAGCGATTCCTTAGAAAATAGCGTCACAGGCAGGAAAAAATGAGTCTAATTGTCCTATTTATGAAAGTACGAAGTACAAATGGAACCAATCTTGCGAAGTCTTCCTCATTTTTTTAGGAAAACAAGTTGAGGCCAATTCGGCTTGAGCTGCGGTTGGGGAGGGAGAAATTTCACTGACACCCTTCCTATCGTCTCAACTTTAATGATTTCACTCTCGTAAATGGGTTTGTGTCTGCCCTGGAAAGCCTAGGGGGTTAGATTTGACCCCGTAGTGTAAGATCACTTGTAACAGACGACCCCCACTCCGAACTGTGCCTTCAGTATAGAAAAAAGCAAGAGGAACCGCCGAAAACACCCTAAAATTAAACCCATGTTGGGCGCAGTTCGGCGACGGGGGTGCACTTTGCACCTTCATTGCTCCACTAGTTCCGGTTTGCATACTTTACCTGATGAAACCTGTGAACTCCTGTGAAGCTCAAGCTCATCGAGCCACAATGGTGAAACCTGTCAACTCACGAAAAGGCTCTCTAGATGGGTCGACACGTTGATGGGAAGTAGCAAAAGTGCAAAATGCCCCTCCACCGTCGCCGAACTGCGCCCACATGTTGGTATTCGGGCAGAGGGCGAGGAGAGACTAAGCCTGCAGGACAGAAACTGACGAACTGAATATGTCGAAAGAATGCACAGGTGAGCGAAGCCGTACAGCCGTGAAGTAAAGGGAGGAGACTTGACATTTGTGGGCTTACGCCATTCACTTTTAAGCAGAGAAATATTGGTACCTTAACTGCCACACATCAGAACTATCTCTGCGGGTGTTTCTAAGAATCCTTCGCCCTCCTTTACTTCCTAGGAATGTCATGAGAACCAGTTAAGAATCCTGAGTGCGAGAAAGAACGCAGAATGCTTCTCAAACAAAGGGGCGCTGATGCGGCCTGGGGTAGCCCATTTTATAAGTTTAGACGTTGGCCACAGATATTAACAAGTTCCCCAGGTTCCCGAAAGGAGGCCTATAAGTTCAGCTCTGTACCATTCAGTGCCACAACAAAGCCAGAAAAACGCTCAGAAAATATTCAAGAAATCCACTCCCACTGGGGGAATAGTCCGGCTACACCTCAAATCGAATCTTAGGAAGCATGGGAATATTCTGCAGTATTCGACACAGACAAACTCAAGAGATTATTGAAAACCAATTGCAAATTCATTATCAAATGGAGAATCTCATAAAAACTAAAGTTCCCATGGCGGATAAGAAATTTTCCCATCGGGAATTTCCAGTTCGATTAAGGTGCCAGTAGAATAGCCAAGAAATGGCGAACAAAACCGTCATGAAAAGTACTGCAAACCGAGGCTCCCAACAGCTATGAGAGAGAGGGGGGGGAAAGTCCAGTAAAAATAATTGTTCTACTTAACAACGACTTCTGTTAATATATATTTTTTTCACTGAACCCTAGGAACTCAGTGCTTTAGTTCGCGATAAAACAACCTGAGGAGAAGACCAAAGGACAATTGAAGTGTAGAGAAGATCCATCGAAGCCAGGAAGGCGGGGATTGCGCTCAGAGCGGATGCCGCCGTGACTGACTGGTGGGCAGCGCAAATGCTATCCTAATGCATAGCCATAGCACCCGTAATACCACGTATCTACTAACTTGTCCAACATGGAAATCCAACCGCATCAGGGCAGTGGCACGGGATCCCTCGAGAGGAGGTTCCTATTTGGTCGCTGGAGCGAGATAGGGGTCGTTTTTGTAGAAATACGGTTTAGGGTCTGTCTTTTCTGTGTTGTCTTTTCTCGGCCCTTGCCACCTCCATCACCGCTCGACAGCTTTCCAGACAAAACCGCAAAAATTCCCGGAAATGGGCCTGGAAAAGTGGTCGGAAGTTAGCCTAGGAAGCTGGTAGCTAAAAAGGAGATGGGGAGGAGGGGTTGTGCAAGAGGAGAAACTTCCGAGAGGAGAATGGTATTCGCAAACGTTTCCTCAGAAGCAGGACCTGCCTTGGGCACGGTGCATGGAGAAATGTGCCAAGCACTTAGGAGAAGATTATCAGGACTGAGGAAAGCGCTGAAAACTGAAAGCTCGAAAGAGATTTTGAATGCCGTGAGAAAATTCAATGAATAGACTAGAAAAAGACCGTATAGTCTCAGAACAAGTCGCTATTGAAGATGTGAATGGAAAGCTGACGAGAAGCTTGCCGGGGCGTCGCTACCCTCGAATAGCCTCATTAGGTTCGTCAAACTATGGCGGGACTTGATCCATCAACCATAGAACAAGCGCTGTGACAAACGAGCTAAGCCAGGGCAACATCATTAAGTTGACCGAGTCCGCCACGCCCTCCCCCTGTATAAGGTGGCTTGATACGACCCTCCCTCCCTAGTTCCCGCCTCTGATATGGCAAGCTGTCCGGGCAGGGGGAGGGGATTGGCGAAAAAACGGGAAAAAGGTGAACATAAATACGACAACCGTCACCGCTTCCGCCCTTCAACATCCTAGCTACCACTTTCATGGAATGTTCCCGACTCCGTACTACGCTTTCCCAGTTTCCCGGCGATTCCCGAAAATTTCCTAACTTCACCACCGAAAATTTTGCAAGTCAAAGTGTCAAGCGAGGCAGGCAGAGCACATCCATGGCCTGGGGATCTTAGTCGAGTCTGTGCCGCCCCCCTTTTTTTTTGGGGATTGTTCAGACCCCCCCCGCCCCACACCCCTCCCGGCCATTGTCCCTCCTCATCGAATCGAGCCGTCGAGCGGGGTGGGGGCGGAAGGCGCGGGGGGAATCACAAAAAGTCATAAAAAGTCAACCACCGCTCCTACAACGCCAAAACGTAAATATGACCCCCGTTCCAACAATGGTGAAGTACAACCCCCCCCCTTTACAAGGTCCGTGAAGCGAGAAAAATCAACTATCAAAATCATTTTTTCCAGCCGCAAACAGAGCCCGGCCAGGCAAACTCCCAGGGACCGAAATACGACCTCCCTATGGGGAATTCCTAACTATGTGCCCTGGCCAGGAGGGAGGGGAGAAATTAAATAGCTCAGTGAAACGAGAAAAACCACAAAAAGTCAACAACCGGAAAAAATTTTCCTGTTGGCCGCGGCAGATTCTCTGCAGAGGCGCAATACAATCGAGATCCCTGAGATGAGGTAGGCGTGGCTGCGTAGTTCTACTAAACGTCGTGGTGGCTATGCCTTTGGGGGGATATTTCATTTTGACCCATATGTGGTCCCGTCTCTGTCCAACAAAGAACAAGATGGCGGCTGTCTCAAATTGAAATATTCTACGAGTAATTAGTTCTGTGCCATGTTCGAATGCCACGCCTACCCCGTCTCAGGGATAAGGAGTATACGACTCCTCTCCCCCACCAACAAGCTAATACGACTCCCCTCTTATAGTGTGCAGTGAAAAGAAAAGGCCAACTATGCGAAATAAATTTTCTCAGACAAAAAAACCCCTCTACCAGCGACCAAATACGACCCCCCTGCCCCCAACGATGGTGTGCCCTGAGCGTAACTATGAAGTACTATCGCACAAATGAAGCGTCAGGATGGACGCGCCCAACATCCCAGCAATCAATGCACTAGTAGCACTCATACATTATTATCTACGTAATGAGGGAGTTTCAACGGGGCGAGCGACAGTCACCTGGAACGCCGCATTCAATTTAATAATGGCCTGGAAACACCAGTTTACTTTCAATGAATCATTAATACTTAAAAGCTCGTTCAACTGAGCATGAAGGCGTTGATGTCATGCGAGAAGCTAGCAGTTAGGAGGACATAACGACGGCGCTGTTCGACTTAGGGGGGAGGGCATTCTGCACTTTTGTTAGTTCGCCTTAGCAAATAAATATGATTTCGGTAAGACCTGTTAAAAATTCTTCTGTAAGCCAGGGCACATCATTAGTTAGGGATTCTGGTCGAGTCCGTACGACCCACCCCCCCCCCCTTGGTTCCCTTCTCATCGAGCTGTCGATCGAGCGAGGGCAGGGGGGTGGTGAATACTTTATTACTATACATGAAATAGGTGAAACAGGAACAAACCACGGAAAGTTCTCCTCGTCAGAAAGTTGGGAAGGGAAAATTACGACCCCCCCCTTCCCAGACAACGGGCAAACATGACCCTCCCCTTTTAAACGTCCGTGATAACAAGAAAAAAAACAACTATCGAAATAACGTTTTTCTCGGCCAAATACGACCCCTGTCCCACAGCGGCGAATCGAGCCCCCCCCTCCTTTGCAGAATTCCGCCAACAACGATGTGCCCTGTGTGAAGCTGCGAAAATGGCACAAGTGAGCCACATTGGTCACAGGAATTCACAGGCCTGTGTCACTGACGAGCCCGGGGTTGAAGAAATAATGATGGTTCACCAGGGGGAGGGAAGTGGACGATGTCATGAAAGGGTGAAACTGCTCCCTCCCTCCCCCAGACGAGGAGACATAACGCCAGAAACTAACAAGTTAAAAATCTTCGTGGCAATAAGTGCCTTTAATCATGCCCACCCATCATCACCAAACAGCTCAGGAACAGTTTAAAGCACGGGCTGCGTCACTCTACTGAGTGGTATAATGAGCAAAAACAAGGAACGCCTCAAACCAAAGGTCGTCGAGTCATCAAGAAAGCTCAAGCACCTCTTACCGAGTTTTTGACGTTTCCCATTAGCCTTCATCAGAAACCCCAACAACCGAACCATTGTACGGAAAAACTTGAAGGAGAATAGATCTAGGGGTCGGCTGAATCGCTGAATTAGCCCACAGTGTCCGCAAACACACAATGCCGATTGATGTTTTAACCACGCCCACCTGATTCATGGTTCAGCATTGACGGACGGGAGAATCCCATCAGGGGGTGACTTGGTCGAGAGGGGTTCGCAATCGTTCGATGGCGATCACATCTGGTGTTGACAGGATTTCTTCCGAGCCAAAATTTTCGAGGAAAACCTCCAAAAGTCTGGGAAAGTGGTGGAAAGTGAGAAAATTTGGGAATACGGGAAAAATTCTGTGAAGATCAAATGCGGCACCAGCTGGTCGAGTACGACCCCTCTCTCCCTAGCGACAAGTACGACCCCCTGATTGGATTTTCCCAACGAAACTTTGCGGACAGGAGGATGTGGTTGGAATCATCTACTGGCCCAACGTGTTTAAAAATCCTAGTGGTCCATGGATCAGTGGATGGCCCTACTTTCTTCCACACATTGTTCCGATCTGTGGCTCTGCTCTACAGTGTGGGGAAGAGGAGTAGCACCGGTGGAGGAAAATGAGGGGAAGTGGGTCGTTTTCGATATCGGTACTCTCACCAGCCTGATGGCTCAGCCCTGGCCGCGTGCGCGACTATGTAGTCTGCAGTTTTCAAGTTGCGATTTTTGATTTCGAATATTTTTTTGGAAATTCAAATAATTCTCCATGAAAGTCCATGACTGGATTATGGCAAAGCGTTCGCGTGGTGCAAAATATTACACCCATTGCCAGCCCGAGAATTTAGACGATCTCTGAAGAAAAACGAGTTTGAGGCTGACCTACAAGGCGTGAACAAGTGTCGTTAAGCGCTTCTGGGCATCTCCTGCTCGTACCTGCCTGGAAGGAGGAGATGCCCAGGAGCACTGCTATTGTAATAGCTTCACAGGAAGTGAACAGCTGAGGCGATCAGCCGTGGTTGGACAGGATAGCCAGCAACATTATGCCCCACACACAAGCCAAACCTGGCAACTTTTTGTTGTCTGGAAGTCACTACTGCACCAAGATGGGTCAATATTTCAGCAACTGAGGCTTAGCGTGACGGCGGCAAGTGCCAGGAACGTTTGAAATAAACAAATTGTTGAGAAGTGTTCAAAGATTAAGACGCCAAGGAGAAAGGTGGTAGCCCAAATTTGCCGCGGAAAAGTCCCATAAAACCATAGAAACCCTAGACTCCGAGCAACCCTAGCCCTAGAAACCCTAGCAGCAAAAGGTGAACGGTGTCTTACATTGCTGATTCCAAAGGAGACACAGCTCTTCTAAACGATTCTCATCTGAGCTGTTCTGAAAGGATCAAAGGATATACAGACGAGGCTGTACCGCCATTCAAAATAAAATTAAAAGGGCGGGGCCTGGCATCAGTAGGCGGGACACGTCCTTGGTAACAGACCTCCGGTGACCTTGCCACTTCCTTTTGTGCCGAGAAAGGGACATATTACCGCACCGGGCATCTTCAAGCAAAGCTGGTAAAATCTACGAGTTTAAGCCCATTTGAAGTGAGCTAGAGGAACACGAAGATAATAGCGAGGAGCTCAGTCTTCTTGCTTCTGTTCCACTTAGACTTCTTTATGCATTTAATTGCCGAAATAACAAGGTTTGCGTGAATAAAACTCGAGAAGTCGCGTGATTACGGGCATTTAGAAGGCTGAAACTCGATAGAATGCACGCTATCATCTAAAAAACAGGTTCAGACTTTCGAAAGCTTACATCAAATGTGTACTTGACATGAACTTCTGTGGCTGCACGCACTACATCTGGCCTCATTGGAGTAGCCAGCGGACTAATTGGGCCCTCACTGGGCTAATATCTCATGGCGGGCCCTCATTGGGCTAATATCTCATGCTATCTCATCAAGGAAAAAGAACAAAATGTGGCTGCCAGCAGAAAAAAAGCTTCTGAGATGCGCCGTGCATCCGGTAACCGCTAAAAACCATGCCCATTAAGACAGTATGACCTGCCGCATAGAAACATCAAGAGGCTTCCCGTGGACTTCATGAGCACCACAAACTGCCATCAACTACATGTGACGAACATATGGTGGCAGAGAAAAACAGAATGTGATGAGCGTAAAGATGAATTATACGAGAGAGAGGGAGAGTGCAAGGGGATGATCAAAGACCGACCACGGTTTTTTGCTGACAGGCAACTGCCGATCTAGCGCCAGTGGTGCCACTCACAGGTTCACAGGGTTCAGCAAGACGTTGGTTTAGATGCTCAGCGAGGGAACTGGTAGGCGACTGGTGGAGAGACGTGTGTCATACTTGCTTTTGAGAAGGTGTTCAGCTCATATCCCAAAGATGGAGAGGGCGTGACTGCGTACTTCGTTTACAAGTGGCGTAAGATGCTCTTTCACGCGGTATTTCCATTTGAAAGAATGCTTATATCTTGTCTTTTTTGCTGGACAAGGCACAATTATTCAGGGTGTTCTCAAACTCTTAAAAGTTAAGGCTGTTCTAAAACTACAATATGCCAGTAAAAGAGCAGCCGCAGTAACGTGCAAATGAAGTGTAAAGCCACGCCCACTCCATCTCAGGGATGTTTACTTGATTATTTATTTGATGCACGTACGGGTGCGCCTTTATATTGCTTGAGTTGTTCTAAATCAAACCGAAACTACAATCTTGAGTAACGCTAAATTGAGGTAACAAATCAAGTGAAATCGCTTGTGACTTTTCTTAAATCAATTCCCCACCTTCTGAAAAGCAATGCATACGGTACTGGATTCCCAACGAAGCTTCATCGAGCATCCCAAGAGCGCAAAGGACTGCAGTAAGCCCCAGCAGTGGAGACATACGCACCCAAGAAAGCGAGCGATTACAAAGAAGCCTGAGAAGGAAGTTGTATTCCCCGAAAAACATCAATATATCACATTCGGCCATGAAAAAAACGGGGAAAAAGGGGGATACATCATTTCGTATAGGGTGCAGGAATTTGCAGGAAGGCTTCATCTGAATGAGTAATTAACTTCATTTAGTGCCGAGAAGGAAGATGCCAATTCTTCCGTGAATGAGCGCATGACATCACTTCTTTACGGAAGTAAAAAACGAAAGGAATCGTACAAAGAGATATGCTAAGCGATGAATTGAAGTGGCAAAAAAGTCGTTGCGGTAGGGCTTGGGTAACAAGCAAAGTGAATTTAAAGGCAGTGGGCACAATGGCTAGGGGCGGGCGGTTATTGCCAGTACCATTTTTGGAAAGGCTGATTGTGAGTGAGGTGTGGCCAAAGTTTGTTTCGCAGCTCTTCCACCAATGACGTTGTCAGTAAGCGCCCGCCCCCAGCCATAGGTGTCCACTTACTTGAACATACACACTGAACGATGAAAGGTTCATTGAGTGACCGGATTCTCCGTATATTTATATCAATAACTCGCAGCTCTTCTGCCGTTCGACTTTACGTTGCTATGCAACGCTCACGAATTTATCAAAGTTCTTTAATACTTGATTTTTTTACCAATTCATTCTATAGCTTGTTACCGACAGACCAATAGCGAGCAATAAAACACT
>MU940941.1:0-23925 GCA_036418165.1 Cooperia oncophora
ACAATCAAGTCCACTTATGCGCAATTGTCCTCAATCCCGTGTTTTTACGGCCTCTCCCCCCCTCGCCTCAAACTCTGCAGTCTATTTGACCAAAACTAAAAGTCAAAATTGAGAAGGCAAATGAGGCGGAGGTGGTGTAGTGACAAGTGGCGCGCTTACCACTCGCGCGGCTGGGTTCAAATCCCGGGTCGACTCTCGCCAAGGCCAACCAAGCCTTCTATCCTACACGGACAGTACACTAACCCCAATTTCATCTGAGAGAGACAACAACACTAATTTTTATATTGGTTGGCTATTGCAAGTCATTGTATAGGCCACATCGCATTCATAGGCCACTACGATTCTGAATGGAAGTAGAATGCATGTCGCATCCCAAAAAGAGATTGACTGAAGGTGAAGACTTGCAGATTTCATGATCAGTGTTGATCACTTCCTTTCTGGGATACGCTGTGCATTCCTCATTGATTCAGAATCACAGTGACATTGTAAAGGTTATTTCGGCTGACAGAGTCTTGAGTGATTCACAGCCTTCAAGACCAGCCCTCTCCGGATATTTCTCTTCCAGTACGACACCGCTCCCCATGTTGCTCACCTTCCTCTTATGTTCTCCCTACTTCTGACCCCCATCCCCCTTTTCTCCTTTCTCTCCCCCCCCCTCCAAAAAAAGAAAAACGTCCCGGCCTGTTGGTGAGTGAATGTAAACAGCGCAAAAGGAACGGGAAAACCGAGAAAAGCCAATGGCCAGAAATTTATCCCCAAGACACGACGCCGCGCAGGGAACACCTGAAGGTAGTAATCTCACTCTTTGAAAATAATGAATATACAAAAGAATGAGCGAGCCCACGTAACCTTAACCGCAAGAAGATTTCTAGAGAAGGTTTCGCTCTGCATTATTAAGGCGAAAATGTAACGTCTTCCAGAAACATCAGAAAACATCGACAGTTCAGTGATAATCAATGGACCCGAAGGTATTTGTTGAGTTCCACAAATTTGGAGCCAGTTCACTTATCGTCTTTCATTCAATGTCTTTGATAATCACTGAAATTCGCTGTAGTCAATTCACTCCGGTACGAAATTACTGATTTTTCCTCGCGATCACGCTTTCTATTCACGACCGCTCGGATGGACTCCATTCACATTCCAGAAACTTTCAACTGTCACCTTTCCTGTACTCGACCTTCTTTTCCGCCATCAGCGAGAAATTCAATAAAAGTAACCCTGAAACATTCTACAAAATTTTTTGTTACTTACATATGATCTGTGAACTTAGCCTTCTGTGACAGGTAAGCGTACTTTTCGCACGAAACCAGATCCTTACTGTTTGTGCAGGTCGTTGGCTCAGCACGTAACCTGAACTCCACCTCGTGATTCATCCGGAACTAAATAGCAAACCTATTGCTCATACCGTTCCGCTGGTGAGACCGGAGCTCATGAACAATCTATTTATTTTTTATCTAGCAATCCTTACTGGTTTTGCTATCGTGAGCTTTTTGACTCAGCTTATTCTTTTTCTTTCTCCTACCGTTGGACGCACGCCTTTTCTCTTGATGAACATTGCCATTTCCTCCTATCAGTGGCATCTCGGTCTGCGGCCTTGATTTCTATAAGGCCCTGCTTGATGACGACTCTCGCCCCTTTGAGCTACACTTGCTGTTTGAATACATTTGTTTGCCTGTATGTACATGCTGATCGTTCATGTCACTTTGGCCTGTTACTCGGGATCACTACTGGGTGTTCTGTACTGACAGCCATCTTATGCGATTAATAAATAAATCAGTAATAAATAAATGAAAAATTAATTAATTGAAGCGATAAAGTCCCTGCCGTTGATCCCGTCCCCCCTTTGTAGGACGCGGCACGCATTCTGTTTCTATTTATATTGGCTATTAAATGTGGTAAGGCCTAAGGGGACCAGCCAGGGTGCAAATCGTGTTTGTATGCTCCCGGACGATTCTTGCACCAATTCACCATTCCCGGAGGACAGAAGTCTTGGTTAGCCTGGGCGGGTCCGATCAGACCCCCTGACCGCGTGCCACCCCCACCTCGAACAAATAACTAAGCAATTGAATAGGGAAATAGACCGATATTTAAATGGTAAAAATCATTGCGAACGATGGCGAGTCTTACTTCTATGAATCTGGTTCTACGCAGCAGGTCGATGGGCGTGAATGCTCACTATGGGCGGCGCTACTGAGCAAGAGAAACAATTTGCGTCCTTGATCTTAGTCCAGGTATTTTTATTTCTCCGAGAAACGGTAAGGCTCGCGTTTCACTAGCGAAGATCTCACCAGAATGTCTACGAGGTTATTGGAAGACTTGACTACAGACTTGTCTACACTTCCTTGCCGGGCTATTGTGCCAATGCAGGCGCCGATCAGTACGGATGATAGACTACCTCACGACGACAGTCGACCCTCCAGCCCAGCTGACCCGCTTTCGATCTCAGAACATGAAAAATTGCTGACTTTCCTTAACAGAAGGTCTTGTGCTTTGGCACCTCAAGGCAGAGGTGGTCCTTCTCTTGTCAGCTCCCACCTAGGTTAATTGAGCTTTCTGTCCTCCAGAGACGATGAATTGGTAGCATTTTCGTCTGGAAGGATAAGAGTACTGAATTGTACATCGCTTGGCTCTCGAAATTTCCTATACAGACCACATTGCATCAGTAAGCTAGTGCAATTCTGAATGGAAGTGGAACGCATGCCGCAGCTCAGAAAGGGATTGAATAACGAAAGACTCAGTCCTTCTATGGTTAATACCCTCTCTCCATTTTTCAGAGAGGGGCACACGAAGAAAAACCTGCCTCGGGCTTTTGGTGTAACAAAGGGGCAGTAGCGCTGAACTGCAGCGGTAGGTGATTGTAAGGATTGTAAAATGTACCTTGCACCCATATTTCGCCTATTTATCACCCCGTTATCACCCGCGGCGGTGATAGGCGAATGCTTTGCACTTTGATTCGGGTTGACCGTCACCGGTCGCTCGCCTTGATTTGTCGACTGGACGGATCGAGACTGACTATGCGGCTGGCTGACCCGTCCTTCCCCGAACCCCGACATAATTCATAGTTAACTACGCAATACGATGTAGGGGGGACAGAAATAAATGACGACATTGCGCTTGTCTGCTCTCATGACGTATAGTTGCCACACAAGGTTTTGTTTAAAGTGGGTTGCGTAAACCTTCGCGCTGGTTAAGATAACAGATATGAGAGAAAAGCATTGAATCGGACAGTTCCCATGATAAATAGTCGTAGTTTGCAGTGCATCCTATATTTTCAGTCTCGAAAGGGTATCATATTCGATACCATTTAGCAGGGTTTCACGGCTTGTGGCAAGGGAACACCATAAAATAATCGGCTTTCGATGATTAAGTTCTGGACAATTTGGGGATGATGGAATGCCATTCGGGTACAGTCCCGCGCTGAGGTTGAGGTTTCTCTGAAACTCACACAGGCTTGGCTACTGGCTTGAACGCATAAAGCGCAATAACTTCACAAAAATGGTAGCGGGGGCGCTACCTAGTGCTAAAATAGCGGAAAACGAAGTTAAACAGCCGAAAACCTACTGAACAAGCGTTTGTTTTGCATGGCATTGGAAGAGAATTTTGGGACGAGTTCCCCGTTTTCATCGAGCGAACAACCCCTTTGGTAGATATGTCTGCATGTCACGCAGCGCCTACTTACGGATACAACAATTTGGTGTTGGCCCTACACTCGTTGTGGACCTGCACGCCTGGTCAGTTTATCGAGTCATCTGCCTTCAAAGAAAAAGCTTAAGCATTTGCTCCTGAGAAAAGTCCCTCCCATGGCAAAAGTGAATGGGTCCGTGGCGATGCAGTGGCGTTTCACTTTCTCCGCCCAAAAAAGCCGGGTAGTAGTAAGTGGGTGCCATCTCCCGACCCCGCCCACTCTATCCTCATTCTGCAGCAGGTGCATCGATACCGTTGTGCAGCAAAACACCTACAAATAACCAGGATGACGGGGGGGGGGGCAGACAAGAAGCGCGTTTGGCTATGATTACGCGTGAGGCTGGAAGTACGATAGCGTGGGCGTGCTATCGAGATCACCCGGAAACTAGTGCCTTCCAAAACCGTTCTCGTGCACTTTTGAGCTGAGAAACTGGCACGCTACCGCAGCTGCGGACCCATTATGGCAAGGACAAGGTGAGCGAACTGTTTGCCTCCAATAAGAAAGAAACCAGACCTCAGCTCTGCATTGTCATTAGTGCAAAACTCACAAATCGGAAGTAAATATACAGGTTGCCTTTACATAAACTGGTGAGAAGCTGAAGACCCTGGTCCAGGTGCCCTCAGAACATGGTTCAGGTGCGAGTCAACGTTTTATTCTCGAAGTGCCATCCTTGCCAGTCAGTGATTCCTCACACTTGGCAGAATCCGACCTGATTGACCATATAGGTAGAAGACAGGTAGAACCCGGCACCCCTCGCTACTGCGCTACATCGGCCCCATTCTTTTAATAATGTTTCCTTTCCTGTGTAGGCCTATCGAAAAGGGTTGTTTCCATTATAAGTGAAATCTTGGAACAGAATAACTTTCAGCAAGCAGTCCTCAATAAAAGATTAGCCGCTGAAAAGGCGGCCCAGCGAGGGATTCTCGCGCATGGGCGGACAGCGAGCGGGGATATTGGCGATCACCGGATCATTTAATGTCGACATCGGGGCCCAACTAGTTTCACGTTATCGTTGGCCCAACAGCGTGCATCGTCAGTACATCACCCTGTCAACCGCAAATGTCCCGCAAAAAATCCAACATAACATGAATGTGCTGACATATCGCTGCCTGTGATAGCTCCAGTCCACTGATGACATCCTGACAGCAATCATGACAAAGTCTTGTGTATTCGTAGATCCAACCAGTTTTCTATGTTCATTGGTACAGCTTTTTTTGAAACAGTTGGTAAAAAGGACGTAGTTTCTCGTATTTTGTTGTTTTTTGCCAGTTTCGGTGGGGTTTTTTGTTGTAGCCGACTTTTCAATTGAGCTGGATTGAGATTACTTGATCTTCTCAATCTCAGGCAATTTCTCCCAACGTGTTGATAATCTGTGACTTTCAAAATTGTTATTGCATAGTTTATCTGTCTTAGGGGCCTTATAGTCATTATCATCAGTCGGGGCGTGTCAGGGGCACACGGGTTTCGCCGTTTGCGGCGCCAACAGTGTATTTTTCATCAATAGTTGCGGCTTCTGGTGCTCAGTGAGTGCTAAAGGGCTGGCACAACACCAAAACTTATGCGCCACTGACACGCCCCCACTGGCTCCATTGATAACAACTGCGACCCTGTCTAAACAGTAGTGACTACCAAGCCCTATGTTCGAACAGTTTCTTGTTCCTGATTAGTGCTAATTAGAAGGGTGGAAATCCTGGCACGATATCATCCAGTGGTTCACAATTGAACTTTGAAAATCATAAAGGGCGCAGATCGGCGACGGAGGGGGGGGGGCATTTGCACTTTCATTGCTTCACTAGTTCCGGTTTACAAGTCTCACTCTGGTGAAACCTGTGAACTCTTGTGAAGCTGGAGCAAGCTCGTCAAGCCATCATGGTAAAACCTGTCAACTCAAAAGAGGCTGTCTAGATGGGTCGACACGTGGATGGGATGTAGCGATAAGTGCAAAATGCCCCCCCCTCGCCGAACAGCGCCAGCATAAAGTGTCTTTAGGCGTTCCCTACCGACTGGTTGCTGGGTGAGCCTTGAATGGAAGGCGCTTAAGAGCATATTCTGCGATCCGACAGTCTCGTAACCATTTGGAAGGTCAAGAGGAGGAGAAGAGTAAGACGGTGAGGGCCGTCATAGACAACCTTGGACTAAACTTGCGTCAGGGTTGCATGGTCGGGGAGCTAAGGCACAAGATCCTCAAGTTGCTCCTCCCAAGAAAGAGCGATTCCAGTAGCGTTGATGTCTGTCATCTCGCTCCTCTTCGTCCTATCTCGCCTTTTTTCTCTAATATCTCCGAAGGAATCATCGCCTCTCACACAGAATCAACTACCACACATTTTTATGGACATTGACGCAGGATCACTATTTTTTTTTCTATCTTTTCTTAAGGAGTTTGTCAAATGGCAAGTTGCAGTTTTTTCCAAATTTTCAACCTCTTACCTATGACATTTCCGACAGATAGTCGCGAAATGCCTTTGAGTCTTATAGAGGGATTTTGAAAAAATTCCCCTCAAGTCGGAAGATCTTGATATATTCACAAAGCGATAGCATTTTGCCTATCCCAGAATTGTTGGCATGAAGTTTCCTCCTGATTTAAATTGGCCAAAGCCATCTAATGTCCGTTCCCTTTAAGATTTCTATAATGTCTGAGGAAGGAAGTGTTTTATTCTAGCATATTAAACCCTCTGAATATTGCCTTTGAAGCCTCCACTGTCGACAGGGGGGGGGCCTCGAAGGGGTAGACAGCGTACTAAATGGAGTCATCCGGAACCGCATAATGCCTTGGGCGCCTGCTCTCCACCACAGCGTTTCCTATAGACTTCCAGCGCCTTCTCTCTCTTCTAATAGAGTGTGCCGCTTCTGAACTACTTCCGTCTTTCTTAGTAGTTTGGTCTTCCTCCTCTGAATTGCTTTTCCTTACGAGAAAAAACTCGGATCAGGAATTGCACGCTCATTGGGTTGATTGGCCTGAGTTTTGCCCAAGAATTGTATCTATGTGGACAAAAGATTTTATGGAATAGCTGGCAATTTACATGCCGGCTTGAATATCGATAATTATGTTGAAGTTATTGAAAAATACATTTTTCACTCCAGTCTTGTACTGCGTTATTTTTGGTTATGTACAAAAAATGTACTTTGTCATGCTATTATAGTTCGCAAGGAACTTCGAGAATTCTTTCGCAATTGACCCAGTTGTAGTAAGTGAATCGTAGTAAATGTAAGGGGTGTAGTGGCAAGTGGCACGGTTTCTAGACGCGCTATGCGAGGGTCTTGGCCTGGGTTCGCTTCATCCAAGGCCTACCAAACCTTCCACAGTTTGGGTACGGTAATCTGTACCAGATTTGTCAGATGTGAGTGTGTAAAAACACTGCTGTAAAGGCACTGCCCGCGATCAGCTGACATCTTCCTGTCCCTTCGTGAGCAGGTAGACAGACCCGCAGAGGCAGCGATTGCACCATTTTTGCGGCGCAAAGGTGAGGGAGGAAGGCGGAGACATTGTCGTTCCTCTCATTGGCCCGACCCATTTTCATTGACCCCGCCCGCCGCTCTGCTATCCATAATGATAGAAGACCTGCTAAAGAACATCGGCAGAGACATTATTGGCAACAGGAAATCAGCTGTGATCAATGGCGCAACCAAATCGACCCCGGTGATCCCGTCCGATTGCTCTCTTTGCTCTTCCTCTGCTCGTACAAGTGTGCTCGCAGAGGGGTTTTATTGGGGGCATTTGCGACCATTTTTTCTGTTTTTTTCTGCACTATTGACTTTGTTGGCATCTTGGCATCGCTAGTTCAGCACCACTACCCAGAATATCTGATCGCGGGCTTTGCCTTTGAACATCGGCTGACCCCCGCCGTGTATAGGCCACATGCTCAATAAGCCACTGCGATTCTGAACGGAACTTAAAGGCAGCGCCCACGTTCACTTGATGTTCCTACGCCCTTTCTGGATATCATAGCCCTCCCCATAAGGATGCAGTATGTACTAGTTTTCAGTATGTACTAGTTTTGCATCTCACAAAGGCGAGAGGATAGCGCCTATCGCTAGTAAAGAGTCGACCGCCCCGCCCACCTGGCGACCACGACGCCCAACTTCATTTCTAATGGTTGCCTGATGGTGCGGTTGTTCCATTGCTGCTTCTCTCCACGTCGTGTGGTGAGAGTGAGGTGATAAGGGAAAACAGCTGAATGAGAACTCGTGCACCACACTTTAAAGTACGTACAACCGCTATTCGGTATGAAATCCTTATAGGGCATTTTGCATGTTTTCTTTTCGATTTTCTTCACTAATAGGTTTCTTGCTTCCTTGCCATTACTACCTGAGCCGCATACTCATCAAATTTAAAATTTGAATGCGCTGCCTTTGAGTCGGTGGTAGATAGTGTTGTTCAATACCAAGGAGACATGAAGCCCGTCGAAAGCCTCTATCGCTTTAAGGTGAATGGTCCACCTACCTCTTGTGTTTGGAAATGACCATTCTGCTTTCGCTTCTGCTTTTCCTGCCTTTTGGTATGCCTCCAGAGTCCAAGTTGTCTAAGGTAGACTCAGCTTGAAAAGCGAACACCTTTACCATGAACAAGAGAAGAGAAGAGGGAGAACACACAATATCTTTTTTGATCGATCATTCGCAGTGAAAGGACTACATACTATTGCTGGGGTTGCTAGTGCTGAGCCAGAGGTTTTTTGTTGATTCCATGTCGCTAAGATGCTGTGGAAACATTGTGAGAGGCATCAGTATTATTTTTCAAGGCTACCGCCTCGCTCCGCGTGTTACGATGAGCGCATCGCCGGTAATTCTATGGCGGACTTGTTACCGCCTATCAGCTTCCGCACGTACAACCCTATGCTAATACACGGGCGACTGCGCAGACGTCTGTTTGCTGGTCTCTTTTTGATTTCTTCGAGTGATCCCCTCATTATTTAAACACCACAAGCACTGATCTCTGACAAACCGCTAGTCAAATCATGTTCTGAGCATGCTACCCCATGTTCCTCAACAAAAAACAGGCCCACTCTTGTTCCATGTTGTCACCAAGCAAATCCTGAAGAGTTTCCTCAGGAGACATGTTTGTAAATACTGTAGGACTTTTGGCACTGTACTGCTTGGAGTGAGCATCTTGCACTTTCGCTTATTTTGTTAGTTCATGTTGAATAACAGCAAACTCCTATGAAGCTCAGAAATAGTACCAGTGAGCCAATTTTCGTCGCAGGAACTCAAAAGTTTTCGAGGTGGCCTGTACGAGCTCAACTGGGACTATTCCATGCCCCTGCCAAGCCGAACAGCATTGTAGTTTCTAAGGTTTCGGTGCAGAAGGGTAGTTCTGTGATTTCCTTCCTCGCTTACCTCTCTATCTCCGTTCTCCTTCCCTTTCAAAGCGTTCAGGACATCAGGCGACATATCCTAATGTCTCAGATTGGTTTTACTCTTGGTATCTGGCCTACTCAAAGAAAACCACTCGAAGGGATCATGGTAAGACCCACACCCCACATTGCATAAATCTGCCAACATGACCGCAGTTCCATGCCAAAGTCGATGACATGGCGTATCCCATACCGGTTGACCACGGGTCATGGCTTTTTGCATTGATTTCTCATCTCGAATTGAGTGATCCCTAGTGTTCGTGTGGCTACTATGAGGGATGAGGTACACTGCGGACGGTGGGGGCGTTTTGGGGGAGGAGGTGGCAGTGAATGGTAACAGCCAGTTTCCCACCGATTGCGGCCTACTAGCTTCCCTAATCGGTGCAGAGCATACTGGCAGTGGCCAGGGGTGAGGCATGGCACTGATCCGTCTCATTTTGGTATGCGCCACGTATACGATCCGCATTCAGAATCGTCGTAGTTTCGAACACGGACTTGAGGCATATTTGCTGGCAGGCAATTATCATATGCTACTTGTAATCAGATCAGCTATAGGAGTAGCCAAAATCTGCAAAAATATACAGCAGCTTCATCTTTACATTGTCAAAGAACAAAGTAACATTTATAGTTAGGAGGCGCGGAAAAGGCGGAGTTAATTGATAATATTATCATACTAATCATGTACGGCCCCCCCCCCTTTTTTGAATTTGCTGTGTGATCTGACCCAAACTCTGAAGCTAGCGTTTTCTGTTTACTTCTTTTCGTTTATCTTCCCTGTTCTCTGATTCCAGCCTGTAAAAATCAAGTATCAGCTACAAATATAGAAATCATGCTGAATAGTTTCTGTGTATCTGTTCGTTTTCACTAGCAGAGACTGGGAACGCTCAGGAAAACATACCATCTAACCAGACCTAGATCGCTGCCACATTTTTACGGTTCATTTCAAATCACTCGAATAAATTTGTCAAGAATTCGAGAAACAAAAATAACTTGCTCTGTTCTCTGTGTGCAGCAATCGAACCATTGTATTCCATGCATTATTAATGAGTCAATAATAAAATGCAGTATTTTTGCCTCTAGTGCTTTCGCAAGACTTTTCAATACTATGCTTGATACTATCTCTACGCTTACACACGCGCACATCAGGGGATCATCCTGAAACGGCTTCCGTCCAGTGAATCAAGCCTTGTATCCACGGACGCGTAATATTGGTACGCAGTTTTCGTCTGCGAAGGAATAAGAAACACTGAGTTGTATCTAGTCGCTTCCCCAATCATTTGTATGCCGCGCACGCACTCAGTAAGCCGCAAGCGATTCTAAATGGAAGTAGAATGCATGTCGCATCCCTCAAAGAGACTGATCAACGGCGAAGACTTTACCCTTCATCCTTTCACTATCTCATTGTGTGTCTTCTTGCCACCATGTCGATACGCTAAAATTCATTCATTTGTGAGCCCCTGGGCTCAGTTGGTGGGCGCTTACCGAGCTATTACTGAAAACAGTTTCTTGAGTTTACTGCGGCTGCCCGACGGTTCTTCTCTCCTCATCCATCAACCGCTCTCTAAGCTGTTATGTAGCAGATATCGTCGCATTCAGTCGGGGCGGTGTCAGAAGGCGTGGAATGGGCCTACCCTAGCTGCGTTTTCAACCAATAGTGACCAGTCTGGGAAGAGAACAACAAATGGCAGAGAATGCCGGGAATGGGTTCATTCCATTTCTTCTGGAACTGGTCTCCACTATATCAACATCAGCCAAAAAAATGTGTGTCCATTCATGAAGTTACGGAGCGTATGAAAGACCCTTGATCAGGGTCCTATCTATTTGTCCAACTAGTGTTTGAACGTTCGTAGTTCAGTAGATTACGATGCCGTTTTCTGTACACAAAGCTGCTAATCTGCTGTCTTAGTACTTCCAAACACCCCGCTCATCTGGTTCGGGTCGTCTCAATATCATATTCAAGAGACGAGGGGTTTTTAATGTGATAAAGTAGAACCTAGGCTGCTACTGCTCTCAAATGTGTTCCAGCTTTGTCGAATATTGTCGTGTTCCCTGTGAGATAGGGTGGGTGAAGGGGCTAGAAGACTCAGAATGGCATCATTGGCGGAAGAAGCCGTCCCGGCCGCCCTCCAGTGCACAGCGCGTCACACGCCCTGACGTTTGCAGGATCGTGACTGCACAAATGTAAGAACTTGACATACCATTAGAATGTTGATTGATACTCAACAGTTTTGACCCTGCGCGGGACTCCAACTCAGATTGCGGTTCGAGAATGGTGCCGCCATCGTTTGCTTGTCACAGCGAAACCCGTGCCGTCTTCCTGATCTCCATAACTGCACAATGCGCTAATAATTTGGGAAATAAGGGGAAAATCCAGAAGGACTCATTAGGTAAAGCTAGGATTACCGTATCAGAGGCAATCACACCCACGAACACTCCTTGAAGGCAGAAATCGCGATGAATCAGCGAAAAGACCAAAGACAGAAGGGATAGAAGCTGCTAGTTAAATAAGAAAAGCGGAGAGGAAACCGTCAAAAACGCCTCAAATAAGACCCTACTTGTGCCAAGCGAGATACAAAGAACCAATGTGGGTATCAGGCTAGAGACCAGACAGAGCAGCGCGAGAGCATGTAATAAGTGGAAGGAAGCTCTTGTGTAGACGAACCAACTTTGAGTACAGTAATCCCTCCTTTATCAGGGTAAGTCCAGTTTTGCAGAAGGGATCCTTTACCTGGTTTTCCATCCCTGTCCCCTCAAACCCATCATTACCCTGGGTCATAGCTACCTGAGGCTCTTGGTGATCTATTACAAGTTGTTATTTTATTTTATTTTTATTAGGCTATATTAATATTACGTTTATAGCGCATTTTTCCTCTAAGTCATGTATTCTGTAATTTCACGTCATTCATGTGATCCCGTGGTCATTTTTTGTTGCTATGCACGGCGCTCAACTTTTCCACATTTCTCTTCACGTTGCGCATCACTGGCTCCGGTAAATGGCTCGAGTCACACGACATAGGAGAAAACTCGTCCATCGTGTGACGGCCGTTTGTCACCACAAAAGGCCCGTAACTGGATGCCTATATATAGGCGAGCAAGCGGAGAGGATAGCATTTCTGAATAGGTGCATGATACGGTGGTGGACGATTTCTGCGATTACACACGCCCGATTTACTCTTAGCTGTTAATTGTACGCGAAAATGCTGGATCTAACATAGGGGGGCGGGCTGTTGAGACGTCGTGTTTCTGCCAGAAGTTATGGGATCTCTACAAACGATGGCTGCCGACTCGAAAAATCCTGAGGAGCAAGGTTTTTGAAGTTTTAGAGCACTTAATAAAGCCCGCCCGTGGAAACTCACACCCTTCTATCTGGTAAAGTCAGAGAGATTTTCAGTTTCCCGAGAATTACCCAGACGACATCAGGGGCGTGTGGTGAGGAAAACTCGATAATTTAAGGGTTTGTATCAGGTCCATCTAGGGGAATTATTTGCCTCGATGAGTGTACGAACCATTGGTAGAATAGGATATTCAGGATGTTTCGCGGTTTAGAAAGCCTATCTCACCCGAGTCTACGAGTTTATCCCCCAGTAATTGGTAGTAACTTTGGGAGTCGAGGAGGCGAGTAATTTCAACTCTGAGTTTGAAAGAGTACGCACAAGGTGGTAAAGGTGAAGTCTTCATGGAGGGTCTAAGAGTTCTGACTAGGGCGCTGTCCGTATGTCCACAGTTTACAGGACTTGGTATGCTGGCAAGTGCTTCCCAATGTGCCCCCTCCCCAGTCTGAGCATCCTGACCTAATCGGAAAGTGGTCTTGTAATGCCAAGTCAGTCAAGTATATAATCGTTTCTTTGTAACTTCTCGAACACACCAGGTATTTCTATTTTCCTTCAGGTTATAGAAATGCGGGTGAGAAATGAGTTACCCCGAGAATTAATTTTCTGGTGAAATAAACGGTCGTTATCAGTGCTGCAGAATCAGAAGCATTTGTAACGCTGTGACGCAGTTCACTTTATCAGTTATTACACACCAAGCACATACCAACGGGTTCCACGTGTTATTTTATGACGCCTTCCTAGTCGGTCATTTCTCACAGACAATTTAAAGCATAGAAAGATAAGCGTGACCATTCATCATACTTAGACTAGTGATTTTAGTTTTTCCTGGACCAACAAGTCTCCCCACAGGCATCATCTCTTTGTTGGATGCTGCAAATTACACTCTAAAAAACGCTTCTACAAGAAGAGGGATCAAGTTTTTGACGGTCAGCTACTTCTAGCTTCACGCATTCCAAGTATCATATATCTCCCGACCTCATTATAAACATAAGCTGATTGATCACCTACTCGATATGCATCATCTCAATCGACAATATAATTGGGAATCCCCTCGGGCGCGACCGACAACCACCCTAGCCGTCAGCAGAATGTAGCATTGCAGGAAAATTGGAAGTTTTTCTTCTGGTATAATGCCCAAAAGTTTGTAACGATAATCTGCAGCTGTGCTTTCCCAAACCTTGGCGGACGTACGAACATTTGCAGTACTCAGAATTTTTTTCATTGCGTCCCTGGCTCTTCATTTCCTACCACTACGTCCTTCTCGACTCCTGGCCATCCGCGTTGATACATCTTTCAGGGCCGAGAAACTCGTTTCTAAGCTCGACGCACTGTAAGGAATGATCCAGGGACAATAGACAACGCTCTCCATCCATGCAACTTTTTCACGTAAGCAAGCAAGGTCGAACAAACCCCAACGGCCCTTTGATCCCACTTTCTCCTTGCTTCCCCTTCCCATTGTTATGCGATTTGTCTGTCCAATATACTAATCATGAAAAGCTTTCCCCCCTGTTCCCGTAAATTCTCTGTGATTTTGTGGTAAAATTCCAATAAATGGACGGATGTTACAGAGACGATGCTTCAAAAACTGATGAAGTCCTAAACCCCCATCGCAACTTATTAACAATTAATATGATGGTAGGAAGCTTGTCAGAAATAAAATTCAATATGATGGTACTGAATCCTGCAGAAATAGAAATTCTAGCTTCGGTTCGGGTTGGTTGGGGCACCACATGGTACTCAGGTTTGTACAGACCACCTTGTGAGGACCTGTGCACTCTTTGAGACCAAAGCGGATCACTTGACCATTTCGGCGCTTCACTGAAGCTCACATGTCCTACCGAAGTGAGCTCGTTAGTCAAGATAAACCGGCCAAAGGAACTGGCAGAATCGCGAAATGCCCCCGCTGCCTCCTGTGAGCTGAACACCGGGATTCCTACGCCACGCGCCAGCTGTAACTATTTCTCGTGTCCTCCGCTGTGACTTCAAATATCCAGGGAAGCTTCGCGTTTACTGATAACGGCCTTCATTTCCCTTTATTGTTCAGAATCACACCTGGAACTCGTGGATTATTTCTCTCATTGCATTCATTGTCGGCTTAGCCATGGGTAACAGTACCGGTCTGTTTAACCCTCATATATTGATGCCTCATAACGCGAATACCTCATTCTCTTTATCCGTTCACCTGTGCGCAGAAATTTGCTTATCCTTAAGGCAACTAATTCATTCCCCTGGCCCGCTTCTAGTCTTCCGCGGAAGTAGCTCGGCGAAAACTCGCCTAGGGTCCGCACGGCGGTGGTTTTTTGAAGAGGATTTTCAAAATGAAAAAAGTTTTCTATGGGAAGGAACAAGAGACTTTGGGAGGAAACTCCAAAAAAAATCGGTGTAGTGGTAGGAATTTAGAGAATTTGGTTCCGGAGAGAAGAAAGAGGGAGATGGGAAAGGGGGGTCAGCAGGACGACTTGTCTATACTCATCCAGTCAGTGTTGGACTACTGACATCATGCGTGTTTTGGACGATCGAAACACTAAGCCGGAGATCATTCGGTCCTCTTTTGTGTAGGAGATGCATCATAGATTTTGAATAGGTGTCTCATTCGCAGCGCTTCCCTCAAAGGGACCATGAACACCAACGCTCCATTTTTTGTTGTCACTTCATTTAATTCCTGCTTGATCACGCGGTGAACTATGTGAAATGTTCCCAATTTAGTTCGAACTCGCTTAAAAAGCGCTATGTGCTTTGAGGTGGCGAGGATTGTTCATTTTTTCTTGGTATAGGTGGAAGAAGGAAAACGTTCAGAGAGTTCTGCATAGAATTCTTCCTTCGTGTTGTCGCCACAGCCCCTTTTATCTTGTTTGCTCTGGAAACTAACTTCAGCAACTCAATATTGTTTTTCCATCCTTGTCCGCCGAAATGTGCGTTATTGCACGCCTTCAGCTCTTCTCTGTCAGAACAAGAAGTAATATACAAGTTTTTCTGACGCTCTTCTCATCTTTCAATTTCTTTTCATTTCCTCAATTTCTTTTTCATTTTCTAGATTTTCAGAACAGTAATGCATTTCTCATCATTGTCAAGCATCAAGTCTTGTGGTCTTCATTCACAGCGGATGATAACACTGTAATCAATAAATAAAATGGTATTTTACTCTCAAGGTACATATTGAGATGATTTTAAATTCCTGCTCCACTGCTAATATTACCACCGAAGATCTGAGGACCGTCTCATACTGGCTAACTGCGATTTTCCCATCACGCCGTAGTAAGTCTATCACAAATTCAAAAAGCAGCGAACATCAAGCTTCTTGGCAGAACCTACACTTTGCGATCCCATTGGAATTTTCTGTGTTTTCCTACTTTAGGACTACCTTCCGCTCAAGGAACGCAATACGCGCTGATAAACGGTCATTTCCGAGAAGGAGTGCTTTCCCATCTTTAGGAACTTGCCAAGGGTAGCAAACCCGGAAAGGCCTGTAAGTCATCAAGGTTGGTGAGAGATTACGCTTTCAACGCGGGTTATGTGAGAATATACTTCTAAAGCTTATTCTTTTTATTTGTGTAGTGAGTCAACCCATCTGTTGATAGTTTCACTTTCAAAAAAAAAAACCTCTTCCAACTAAAGCTGGATGCTCCATTTTTGTTCTCTGTTATCTGCTGGCGAAACCATCATAAAATGTTTAACAAGGAGCGAGTCAGATAACGATCGCTACTGATAGACTACCTCGAACAATGTTTCCAAAATGATTAAGGCTGTAAAAAAGCATTAAATGATTTTGGCATTCATTAATCTCTTCGTAATCAGCCACATCCTAGTTTTCCTGGACTTGTTCTAGTAATGCTGCCAACAGCACCAATTGTAGCCCAGAAAGGAAGAGAAGAGATGTACGCTGGCTCTTATGAAAACCATAAACGGAGAGATACTTTTGGGCAGCTTGTGATCGGGGGGCATTCTGTTCCATAGGTTGTCGAACCATCTACGCTGCTATTCCCTCTATCTTAAGCTAACGTTTCGGATAGTGGCTAGAACCGATTTGCTCCCGCTCCACATCATTCACAAGTTTTTAGCCAGTAGATTATGTAACGATCTAGGGAAGAGGGTAGTACAAACATTGCCGCCTGTCGACATAAAAGCGCCGGAGTTTTTCAGTTATGATTCTTCCATTGATGCAATTCGCCCCCTGTCTGTGGGCAGGACGAAAGACAATATTGCCGGTGCTTCGAATGCACCACAAACGCAATGCCGAAACTACGACATAAGCGCGTCCCACGACTTTCTTGCCTCTATACAAATGTCTACCCGCTTATGGCATGTACATCCTACACAATCCTGCACTTATTATGAGTTTGTTTCATTCTTTAGTCCTCACACGCCATTCTTTGTTTTTTCTAATATTATATATCTGATTTATTGGACAGTTAGGACATTAAAATAAGAATTACGCTACTATTTTCCCTGTGGATATGGGGCCGTGTCCAAGGGGGTGCCGGCAGAGATCAGCTTATCCTTCTTTCTTTCTTCAGGGCAAGCGACACACTGTGTCATTTATATCAGTTCGTTTCCACATCAATAGCGTGCTTTACCCTCTTACAATCTGTGCGCCGCCGGGGCTCAAACGTAGAGAAGGTGTTTCCGCTTCGCCATTAGGTCACGACCTTTTTCAAGTGTGAAAAGTACTGTCCGGTGTGGCGGTGAAAAACTGATTTTTGGAAGCTCAAAATGGTCCTATAAGCGCATATTGCTCTGATCACTTGGGCACTATACCCAAAAGAAATAATTTTTAGCGATATGTGCAAGTCCGATGTGGTTTTCCTGTTATACCTTTTTTCGTAGTAGTACTATATTTTGAAGGCGGAGATTTGTGGTGCAGTGCTCAGCGCATTGACCTATCCCGCGGCCGGTCCTGATTCGAGCTCCGGTCGACTCCGCTAGGCAGCAAGCTTCTCCCTCCGAGGACGAATGATGAGTAAAGATTCGTTGAGGATAAAACTAGTACTTGACTTTGTACATTTCGGCTGCCCCGGAAGTCAGCATTAAGGCAATAGCAATTCAATAAGCACTTACGCTAATGGTATGACAGTTAGAATGGCGGTGCGCAGTCTTAATAAGGATCGATCATGCGACTAAAGCAGAGCAAGCATCGATTAGTGGGGACAGAATCGCGAGTACGGGGGGGGGGTCGTAGTCGCTTCGCACAGAAGGGGGTCGTTTTGAAGGTCGAGAAAATTTAGTTTTGAATAGTTGTTTGTATTTTTCTGACTAAACAGGGGATATTGTAAAGGTGGAGGGGGCGGTGTAATTACGTATTTGAGCGTTGTGTGGGACGTATGGGGTATAGGACTATTGATGGTGATTTCTGTTGATCCAACGTACTAACATGGCCGCTCCCCTCGCTCGACGGTCGATTCGATGAGGAAGGAATTAGAGCTGGAGGAGGGTTATGGTTGTCGCGTCTTATAAAGGAGAAGTCGATTACGAGTGAGACATTAAAAATCCCGCCAACGCAATGAATGTGTCCTGCGAGAGAAGAGTTTTCTCATTTAAATTACAATAAGTTTCTTCACATTTAAAGTGGCTACACTGTTGATGAATTAATTTAAATCGATTCGTTCTATACTTGCACTTAATGTGACTTTTATAAGAAGCGCTACATTCTTCATCCGGATATTTCTAGTTTACTATTTAAGGTTTAGTCTTGAGCCTTGAAAAACTTCACTATCCAAAAAGACTCGCTTTTTACCTCGAAACCTGAGGTAATATACAGCTAGTGTGCGATGAGGCTTTAGCACTATCCTCTAACAGTGTACTCTCGGGAAGCCTGTCGTTAATCGTCGTCACTTGCATTGTTTAGTTCAAAAGTTAACGTCCTCGCTCATCCTTCGCAGGCGTTACTGGGCAGTCCGTTTTTTTTCCTTCTGATCAGTGTGAAAGATAAATTCATATTCACCTTGGGTGATAGTTTGCTACGATAGTCGAACTCATGCACAGAAGCGACACCTCCCATACTGAACGCCTTTGGAGTTTTGAATCCGCACACGGGTAATTTCTATTAGCAATACAAGATACAGTTGACAAAATCAGCTGATCGCTTGATAGCTCACGAATACATTTATTCTTACATCAGCATTGGTTCTATAGTTTCGTAGCCTTCCATAATTCCAAGAAATACCGGCTAGATAAACTACTTGCTTCCAAATATTCCTTGAATCTGAGTGGAAGTGGAATACGTGGCGCATCGCAAGGTACAAACAAGGTCCGCCATTTCAACTTTTTTCTTTTCGAAACGACAGTAATTTGAGCATCACAGGCAGCTGATGGACTTCACCGCTACTGTTTTTTAGTCAAGTATGACATCACAGTTGTCAGACTTACTCATGCCGGTTTTCCTCTGAACTTCGGTGAACACCTGTTAGAAAGTATTTACTTAGCTATTGCTGCTACCCACCGTACTATGTGCTAACACCGATGACGTCACTGGTGGAGGCCACGCGGTAAGCTTCATCGACCACGGGGGGAATCATCGACCATGGCTCGATGATGCCAGATTGCACCTTTTCAACTTTTTATAAACGTCCTTGAACTTGGGGGGGGGCGTTTCATGGGTGTTGGGGCTTTTGAACTTTTGAACGCTTGACCTCTAATTTGCATCGCTCAGGTTATAATAATTGAAATGCAGCGTCGTTGCGATCGCGGCTACGCCAGCGCTGGCTGGTGCCTGCTTGTCTCATCCCCTTCAACGTCAATAACCTGATCGGAACCATGTTGACAACGCTTTCTTTGGTCTAGTACTCACATTGAACTCCTAAGAGAGGGCACTGGCCCAAGACGCACCCACATACTCGCACGACCCTTGAGCGCCATTCTCCATTTGAGGCCAGGGATGCCTTTTCGCGCTTTAATGTCACATGCTTCTATCCATTCTACTATTTTTAATTCATATGGTTTAGTTGCCCCCGTTTCTGCCTTTCCGAATTTCCCGAGTTCCGTTGAGTAATATACCTTGACATTGGGGATACGTGCTTCGAAAAGAGGCTCCGAAAACTCAGACCAATCCCTTTTGCTTCTACTGTGTGCCAATGGGCCGGTTGCACTTTGAAACCAGCACTGCTGGAAATCTCAGAAGAAAAATGAGTTTATGAATCGGCGACCGTGTTGGAGAAAATGGCTGGGCACAAAAGGGAGTTTCGTTCCGCTTCCGCTCGGCCAACGTCCAATTGTAAGGGCCCATGCGGAAGAGAGTTTAGTCAGCTATCTGCCTATGACCTTCCTCTCCCCCCCCGCCTCAATATTTTTTCTTTCTTTGAACCCTTTCAAACTTTTTCATTTTTCGTTGAGTTTGCCATTTATTCGAGCGCAACATGTCGATTTTTCCTTATCCGATGTGAATACTTCCATGGCAGATCAGTAAGGTACTTTGGTATGTAGTGCCACGCACGTGCGACTGCAAGAGTGCTTTAGCCGCCTATCCGCAACTCGAATCTCTTGGCCCATGCCCCATAATATTGTCGTGAGGAATTTGCGATGGTTTTTGCATTATTCGTAGTACAGGAGCCGTTGCGGACGCATTTCGACATATTTACCTGAACCCATCCTCTCGATAACTCCTGCTAACAATAACCAAGCTATTAGAATACTTGAAGCTTACCACTACTTGAGGCTTACCTCTAGGACGAACCCATACGTTTATCCGGCGTTGTTCGGCTTGGTGGGGCATTTTTTTGTATAACATCGAGCACTGCCGATGCCTCTTAAAAAGCCCTATGAATTCCTGTAATGCTTTTCAGTAACGGGAGCATCCTTCACACGACAAAAATCTTCAGGGCCTACCGAGGTGAAATGCGTGCTTCTAACTTAGCAAAAGGAAGAGCGGCAGTGCAAAATGTCCCTTCTAAGCCGAACAGCGCCTGTTTATTCACCTAGCCTATTAGGTTTATTTGCTGCCTTTCGATGCTGTTTTGGTGAAACGCGTATACAAGGTTCCGAAGAGGTTCTCAAGGATTCAGGTAATCGTCGTTCATGTGCAAAGAGACTGTTTGACTAATATTTGCTTCAGAAAAATATACGCCTATTGTATAGCCCTTGTTGTTGTGCTTGTCTGAGCTGAGAAAAATTGTGTACTACGGTGAGCAGCACCGCTGTACAACTAGTGCCTACATCTCGGGATCTCTCGAAGGCCTTTTCTAAGGGATAAACCCTGCATCAGTCCGTGATCAGGAGCAGTTTTTTTTACTTATTTGTTGAGTTTGGTGTCAGGATGCGCCATGAACCTATGAAAAACAGAAGCAAACAAAAATACAGTCGTCTGAGCTCGATCTTGTCGGGTGCCGAAAACAAACATTTGTACTTCTTGGTGAAAGTTTTACGTGAGTCATAGAGGGTTCCTGTTGGTTCTCACCTCTCTAGCAGGCCTCCAACTTCTTCCAATCATTAACTTTCCATCTATGTTTTACAGTAATATTATTGCCTCTTTTCACTACGTTTGTGATTTTCTTACGGGAAATATTTTCAATTATTGATATTTCCCTTTGTATGAGCTCGGTCAACGGCGATCTGAGAAAATCAAAATTTTGGGATAATTCTGTGAGAGAGGGGGGGGGGGTAGACTGGTTGGGAGAGGGAGCTAGACCGAAAAGGGAGACTGAAGCATCACAACCATTTCATGCTACGCTGTACTTGACTCCAGTACCTCTGCAATTTTGATTTGCATAGCGAGGGTATGGCTTCCTCAACGTGTTAATGAACGCGATGCTTTGTACCATACTCTCTTTTCTCTTTATTCCTAAGTGGTGTTCGCTGAGAAGCCTAGAAAACTTCTATTCAAAGGAGGTATCGGAAAGTAGTATACGTCCGGCCATTAGGAATTTTTTTACAAAATACAATTCCCCTTTTGAAATTTTCCCTTTTGATGTAACACCCGTCTAAGTTCTATCCATCAAGCTTCCAACGATTCCCATATCCCCGCTCCCTGAGCACTCCTACCTCTTTTTCCATTTCGGTTCCTAGGAATTCAAACTCAAACTCAATTTAAATTGCTTCCCACGTAAAACTGTGCTATGAAGGCGGCAGTTAGCGAGGAGTCAAGAGAGCGGGAGGCAACCATATTAACCTCCTACCTCTTTTCCATTTTTCCTAAGAATTCCTCCACCACTTCTCCCCAGAAAACTGCTATGAAGGGGAGGAGAGGAGTAAGAGAGAGGGAAGGGCCATAGCTCACTAGAAACAAGAAAAACCGAGAGAGTTGACAACCAAAAGGTTTTTCTCAAAGCAGCAGAATCACAAGTACGACCCCCTCTCTCCAAGTACCGAATACGAACCCCTTCTCCTGCGTAGGATGTGCCGTGTCGGGAAGAATGTGACAAGTCCCATTTTCTATCGTTCACTCGCTAACATAGGACCTCATTCGCAGGAATGAATGAACTCTCTGTAGTTGCCGCTACCTCATGGAAATGACTCATCGACTGCCTCTCACTCGTCATACTTGAGCGCTCCACCCCCATACTGTAACCCATGTACGCATGACGGTTCCAATGACAGCATATGAATGAGTTTCGAGTGGTATAATCCCTCCTGATACCGTGGCGTCGGCGATGGCGATGCATCCCCCCTGACATCGGCGAGTCTCTGACGTATGACAACAAGGCCTTCATCACTTCTCACATTCATTCTGTTGAATCGTTTACGTTTCGTCTCTAACTAGTCCATCTCTTATCACCGTAATTCCCACTGTTGCCACTTATCAATTCGGCTTGGAGGTAGTTGCTTAGTCGGGCAGTGTTATAATCGCACTTCTTTGTGAATTAAGGAGCATCTTCAAGGAAACGTGAGGATTGTAAAGCAAGAGGAACTGTAATTAAGTGAGAATGGGCCAATTCCTGGACCGCCTCAGATTGTTGCCACCGCGCTCAGAACCTTTTTGGCTAGCATCGAGATCAACACCTCAAAGCTTATAGAAGCCCAGTTTTAGAAATGTGGGGCTGTCTGATACTAACCAGAGAGCCATTATGAATGGGTTAAGACGAGTAGAGCTAGGGAGGTGTGATATTAGAAAATTCTTTTCCTTTGCAGACGAAGTTTCCAAGATTCTCAGCCTTCCCCTCTATGGCCCACCCATCTCAGCTTCTTCTCTGACTTTTCAAAGCGTCAGTGTCTAATTACCGCTTCGTTTACAGCTCACAATCACGCATTTCCACTGCCCTTTTTTTTCGCCCAAGCCTACTATCCCCTGATCACCGCTATTCAATAGTCATTTTTCAAAGCTCGAGAATATTCAGGATTAATTGAGCACCAGGGTCGTCTTGGAGGACAACAACGCTCACTTGCACGTCGGCTGGCTCCCACTGGTCATTGTGTAGGCCACATCGCATTCAAAATCCAAACCAAAGGAACAGTCTCGCGCGGAGGAGGGGTTAGAGCATTTAGCGAACTGTCTCTTGTGCACAACTTAGGATTGCCGTTCGTCTGAAAAGAATTGCAGTCCGCATTAATACATACTGTCGGGGTTCAGTGCGGCTGCGTTTGGCGCGGGGCCAAAGTCGTTCTGCACCAGTTGTTGAAGCGGGCAAGTGACATTACTGTATTATATCCTTCGTATTACTCGTTTTCTACCACTTTTTGTCGCATACGCGTTTCAACAAAAGGCTGAGAACGGCTTCAACAGTGTGCACACTCATACTGACTGACACGCCCCACCGGTCCGCAATGATGAGGACTGTACTATACCTTGAACTGGTTCACCCACCTCGGAGAAGTCCTCATCTCCAGCTTGTTCCAGCTTTTTACAAAAAGCCCTCCACGTGCCCTCGCATCCCCCTCTCCCCTTAAAATGTCAGCCCTTGAACGACATTCGGCTTCCATCTGGGAGCCTTTAATGTCTCCTTTGCAGGAGGACATTACCAGCTTTTGGGCCACAAACTTAGACCTTGAGGCGTGCCTCGGAACCCGCAGCCAGGCGGGAATGCGCTATCTATACGCAACTTACGGCTGCTCCCATCCTGCTAACTCATGTTCTGCTGACAAATAAATTGCTTTTGGGAATGGGGCCATAAATGCAAAAGTTTCCATTTTCAAGAGCCTTATTTTTTTCTATTTCATTCACACTTTGTCATTTGCTCACATTTTAATGCCAACTCCATGGACTTCTTGAGAAAAGTTTGTTCATTTTTCCTTTCACTCGTGCTGCTGCCATCATTGATCTCCCTATCATATGGTAAATCCTCATGCAACTTACTTTGACGCTGTCGGCGATGTGTTATTTCGCACCTTTTTTGAGAGTGAACACCCGGGCATACGTAGAAAAAAATAAAATTTCAGGGGCAGCATGAGCTTCGACTACTGGCAACAGGAGCAAGAAGAAGAGGAATATGAGGAGGAAGAGGAGCAGAGTTATACGATTCACAATGTCCCGTCGAAAATCTACAAATTCCAACGGTAAATCAAATCTCCTGTAGATCCTGCTATAGTCTTATAGCGACAGACGAAGTGGCTGTATCTCAATAATTCAGAATGTTTCTTCAGCCTCCCGAGATTTGTCCAGATATTTTTATTGGACTAACGTTTTGGCGAACGTTAG
>MU940942.1:0-13941 GCA_036418165.1 Cooperia oncophora
TACCACTTTTTGTCGCATACGCGTTTCATGAGAACGGCTTCAACAGTGTGCACACTCATACTGGCTGACACGCCCCACCGGTCCGCAATGATGAGGACTGTACTATACCTTGAACTGGTTCACCCACCTCGGAGAAGTCCTCATCTCCAGCTTGTTCCAGCTTTTTACAAAAAGCCCTCCACGTGCCCTCGCATCCCCCTCTCCCCTTAAAATGTCAGCCCTTGAACGACATTCGGCTTCCATTTGGGAGCCTTTAATTTCTCCTGTGCAGATGTTGCAGGAATGCCGACTTATGGGCAAAACTTAGACCTCAGGCGTGCCTCGAACCCGCAGCTCAGGGCGAGTGCGCTATCTATTACGCCACTACGGCCGCTCCCATCCTGTGACTATGCTCTGTGCAAATAATTGATTTGAATGGGGCCATAAATGCAAAAGTTTCCATTTCAAGAGCCTTATTTTTTCTATTTCATTCACACTTTGTCATTTGCTCACTTTTAATGCCAACTCCATGGACTTTTTGAGAAAAGTTTGTTCATTTTTCCTTTCACTCGTGCTGTTGTCATCATTGATCTCTCTATCATATGGTAAATCCTCATGCAACTTACTTTGACGCTGTCGGCGATGTCTTCGATATTTCGCACCTTTTTGGGAGTGAACACCCGGGCATACGTAGAAAAAAATAAAATTTCAGGGGCAGCATGAGCTTCGACTACTGGCAACAGGAGCAAGAAGAAGAGGAATATGAGGAGGAAGAGGAGCAGAGTTATACGATTCACAATGTCCCGTCGAAAATCTACAAATTTCAACGGTAAATCAAATCTCCTATAGATCCTGCTATAGTTTTATAGGGACAGACGAAGTGGCTGTATCTTTATAATTCAGAATGTTTCTTCAGCCTCCCGAGATTTGTCCAGATATTTTTATTGGACTAACGTTTTGGCGAACGTTATCCAATAAAAATACGTCGTCCGGTCGTTTGAGTGAATTGTTTCGATGAGAAGTTTCGATTTGCAGCCTCCGAAAAAGTTCTACAAATCTTGCGAGGCTGAAGAAACATTCTGAATTATTCCGTCTGTGATTCCGAGATTAATTGAAAGCCGATCCTGTGATAGGCTGTATCTTACTTCCGGTCCCCGAAGGGAAGCTGTTTGAGTTTGAGACTGAAACGGTAATTTCGATAAGCAATGAGGTCAACAATCTGTAAAGTCGAAACAAATCATGCAACAGTTGCTACGATTATCACTTTCAAATTCATGACTGAAAAGTAATCGTACAGATTACTGCAAACCGAAGTACGTAACATCTGCAAGCATCGAGTTTTTTTTTCCAGCGACCATGCGAAGGTGGTGGACCCCGCCTGAGGTTCAATATTTTCCCGCTCGTGAAAAGGAAAGGCGGACAGGCGTATGCTTCGGAGTTACGCTGCTCTGTGAGAGCTCACAAGTCCTATTGTTATTGTAAAACGCCACGTAAATACACAGTTCCCGCCAATAACCTGATAGGGGCAGAGAGGGTGTCTCCTTTGCTTAAGAAAGTACCGGTACAGTATTTTGAAGGTTTGTGCTGCCTTTTATCGGTGCCACTATTTAGAACGAGGGTCTGTGGCCCGTTATAGGAGGGCGGGGGGGGGGAAAGCGCCCAGCCTATAGCCTGCCCAACTTTTCTCATCGAGAACCTTGACGTTACTGCACAACATCGGAAATACGTCTCATGACGTTGTGGCGTAAAGAGTCCAGCCCAGCGTTTGACTTGGCAGCCGCAGCGGTGAGCCGGTGCAGATGAATTCGTAAGGATAATGATAATAAGCGCATGAGGAGGCCGCAGCCTTAATTCCTGAAGCTGCTTTCAATGGAGACAATCGCTGTATAAAGCCGCCGTTCGCCGCAAAAGAAGCTGGTGGGCGCAACGGACAGCGCACTCGCTCGGAAGCGTGAGGTGCGGGTTCGACACCGCCGCCTAAAGTCAGACTTCTGCCCATAATTCAGCACTCTTTTGAGATGGCTTTCGAAACGCGAACGTTAAGCAGCACTTATCATAACAAAAGAAGGGAGAAATTTTCCGTGCTAGCTGTGGAAGATGCGCTCCCATATGGGTGTGCATACATGCTGAGCTATGGGCTAGCATTCCCATATCTTAGCCATTCCCAAGCTCCTCTGTAGGGAATCTCTGCTCCTCTTCTAACTCGTCTGCTGTTCTCTTATCTCGGTTTGTGGCTTCCTTACCACGCTGCAGTGTCTCGCTTCTTTCAATACTTGTCCAAATCTGGAGCTTCATTCAGGACCTCTTAGACTATTTTGTCTGCTCTTTTCTTAGCTGTTAAGTCAACTGGCATCTGAGATTCGTGTAGACCCGAGAGCCTACTGATTATAAAAGCTATAAAAGCTGGGTGTCACTTCTTGAAGACCAATGAGAAGGGTTTGCATCGGGTGAGCCAAATTCCCATGGTCACGTCGCTTTGTCAAAGATCACATCAAGCCACGCCCATGTCACCTCAATCCGCCTTTTCGGAGTCAGTGAAATGGTTTAATCCATACTAAGTGGATAAGCTCATGGTTCAAAAAGCAGCATTTCCTTATGCATATTTATGCGAGTTCAAACAACGCTGAACTTGAAAATGGAACTCGAAAGCCCCGTAGAAAACGGCGAGAGATCCATTTTATACTTTCGCCGTAAAAATGCCTCTCCCACAGCAAATACTTGAATGCCCCAGTGTAAATCACAGGGAATTCTAGCTGATTTTCCGACGATTACTGCAGGCTAAGAGGCATTCAAATGTACATTTTTTCATAGGCTGGACTATGAGTGCCAAAACTTAACCCAGCCTTCCGAGATCAAGGGTAAAGGACCATCAAGCTATCGCCGTCGACCAAGCCCTTCAAAAATACGGCACTACACTTCCATTCAGAATCTATTTGCGATATGCCCTATACAGTGATTTGCGGTGGCCAGCCCCATGTACAAGTAAATGTTCTGATCCTCCCGGACAACTCTGGTACCAATTTACCGTCACCGGAGCTTAGTTGGCCCAAGCGAAAGCCAATCCGGAGTTCGAGTTCCGGTATGGTAAGCATGGTAAACGGGCTACCTGTCACTGCTCCATCCGGTTTCCCAATTTGTGCTTGAAAACCCCTTATTTTTGCTTGACCTAAGGTTAGCCGAAGGCGAAAGTGTCTGCTCCTCTCCTCCACGGTCACTGTTCATCTAAACCGGCGCGAACACCATCTTGTGCTTCCATACTATCAGAAAATCTCTTCTACACCCTTTTGCACCAAAGGCAACGCCAAATGGTCTTTTTGACGCAATCGTCAGTGTATGAAAATTGGAACTTGTTAGCATAATCCTGTATATATGGGCCGGTAAAATGCAAAACAGACCATGAAACTACCGCGTTGACCGGTGATCACCTGCACAGTAACCTAAACTCCTGAATTTTTTTGAGGTTTCTCTCGGACAAAGAGCGCTAGAGCGCTCGACAGGGGATAAATACTTCGGGATACGCCAAGCCCTTGGATTATGCTTGGGGTCGAGTATCCATGAGAAGTATTTCATACAAAAACGACAGTATCCAAGTTATTATGGTTCAGATTTGCCTTCGCTCTATGTATTTGAAGAACTTAGGTTGCAAGCATAGTAGTAGAAACAATCTCGGCTGCCCAGGGTAAACCAGGCACAGAGACTCGATTGGACCTATCAAGGAGAAAAGGTGTTTGCAATGGCAAAAGAAGATATGCATGGGGAAAAGGCCTCAATGTGTCCGTTAGTAGGGCTGGAAAGGGAAGGGGGGGCTGCTGGTTAGTGATTCAGTTTGTGACGACTATCGTAGTCTACCCTAACTGGCTCCAAAAGATGGCCGAATTTACATATGTACATTCCCCAAAAAGGTCGAATATTTTCCTACTCCAAGACAGATTCAGACTGGCCACCGTGTCTCGCTGGCCACCAAGGTTCCTCAAAGGATAAAGGTAAACGAATTCAATAAACTTGACCCAGCCTGAGTGCCCAGTGGAAGCAGTTCTGGCCGACAGAGTTACGAGTGCGAGACCCAAAGGCTATTAAGTGATAAATGTTTACGCTGGCTTTGCAAAACCCATAAGGATCTTCAACAATAATCCGGACCTCAGATAAAAAACTAAGGACCCTCCGCGGTAAACCTGCAGATAATGTTGCTCGCCCTACTCAGAAAAGGCGCTGCTCGCAGATTGAGAGGGACCCGGCAGCTCAAAATGATTCAGCTGTCTCTCAGAATATACGCTTGAAAAAGCAAGATGGGGCCAAAACCCGCACGGGTAGTAGTACCGACTTCGTCACGCTGCAGTAGCACCGCTTCGCGGGTGTGTAGCATTACTTCCAAGTCACTGGTATCCTGGCAAAGGCGTAGAGTATTTTAGCTAGCTAAGGCACGATACACTAGTACAGAGAGAGTCCGAACCGCCCGGCAGCGTTGCCCAGCTTAAATCGGATTAGGTCTGCTGCGAAGGGCTGCCTCATCACTTCACTTGCCAACGCACCTTTCCCCCCCCCCCCCTCACCCACACCTCCCTACGCGGAAATTCTTAAATAACTCCTTCCCGGAAATGGTTTGGATGTTTCGGTTTGGACATTTAAAATTGCTGCGAGAAACCATGCTTTATGGTGTAGAAAAGAGACTTTGAAACATGGGTGCTTTCGACATGGATTCTTTTCAGTGAGTGCAAGCGAAGAAAAAATGCAAAAATGCAAAGTACGGCGGCTATACCACGTGGAGACAGCTCGCTGCTGGGCTCTGGCTTCTTCCAGGCCAACTAAACCTTTCGTGGACGGTATATCGGTACCAGTTCCAGCTGGAGGATAACCAAGCATTCTGTAACCTCAAAAAACACTCTGCGCAAAAATGAGATTATTAGACGCATAAGAAACTATCGCAACAAATGTACCTGTCTGGTCGACATGGCTCTTCTGGTGCAGATAGCATCCACAGAAAATTCGCAGGGTGTAATGAAAATTACAGCTGACGAGGTCGGGTAACAGCTAAAAGCTTCAACTGTAAGCTCATCTGGATTGGGTGAGTGACCAGCTATTTGGAAATGGAAGAAAATAATCGTTAGTGAATTCGAAACCCGTCAGTGAACACCCGGTTTACAGAAGCGTAGTGCCGATACCGATCGGCGAGATAATATCTGATCGAGTGGCACATTGATTCTCGTAGTCGCTTTCGATTAGCAAATCAGCAGCGAAAGCGATTTTACATTCGTTAAATATTATTGTTTTATAGTTGTCAAGCTTAAGCTCGTATTGATAACGCAACGGCGAGCATGGCTTTTCCTTTGTTTGTCGAATGGCTTCTTCATTTCACGCACATTCTGATTAGTTTATCCATTATTCAGAACTGGCAAAATATCTTGAAATCTTTGTGCTTACGATTAAATAGTTCGAGCTTACATATCGCTTAATGAGACTCTCAAATCATTACAACGCTATATTTGGAGTAAAAATCACTGGAAGCCAAATAACCTTTCGCAAAGGAACCCGTGGAATTTACGCGAGTCGCCGTGCGTCTGACTTTGAAACTAGGGCGCAGTTTGTCGACGGGGGGGGGGGGCATTTTGCTTTCCATAGATGTGTCGACCCATCTAGGCAGCCGTTTCTCGAGTTGACACGTTTTAGGATAGTGGCTAGACGATCTTAGTTCAGCTTCACAAGAGTTCACAAGTTTTACCAGAGTGAGATTTGTAAACCGGAACTAGGGAAGCAATGATAATACAAAATGCCCCCCGTCGACAAACAGCGCCAAAATGAGTTACTCCTTATGGAGGTGGAGCATTCTATGTTGCAGCACCTTCTACTACTGTGACCTTTGCCCTAGCAGCTATTTGGTTTTTATTCCTGAATATTTCCAGATTCACACGATTTCTTCAGTGGATCCAGAATAACAATTTTTGCAGGCGTAGTAATTCGAGTGTTATTCGAAGAGGCTCGTTGTTCACCAGAGCAAGTAATTGCTCTCCTACGCATCGAATCATTTTCTTGCTTAGGCTACGAGATGTCCCTTTATTCTTACATTCAGGGAAACGCCATAAGTTGGAGAACCCCCAAGGGAGGGGGAGTCGCACTTGTGCTCGTAAAAATTAACCATTTGTTGACTTTTCTCAGTTTTTCCTGTATCGAGTGTGCTGTAATACCCTCCTCCCTCACTCGACGTCAACTCTTTTTTTGCCAAAAAAGCAAGACAGTTTTTAGAGAGCAAGCCGAAAGGGTGGTAAAAGGTTCGAAGAATTTGAAAATCGAGGAAGGCTGTTGTTACTATGTGGAATTGTGAAGGGGTATCTTTACTGTCTTTATTGAGCGGAGTCGCGTAATTTAGAGAGGTTCATATTTTGCAAATTCTCTCTCAACGAGAGTACATGCCTTGTTACCCTTGTATTCTACTTTATTCTATAAAAACACATTTTCGTGCTCCAAATCCCGGAGGTACGGTAAGACATGTCCTATTGCTACTAAATTCAACTTGATTCCATCAGGACACCTTTTCTTACTCTAAATCCTGGGATGCGGTGGAGGTGGCCACGCAGTTCCTCTGGACTTGGCACCGGCTACTCTTTCAGAGCGATACTTTCGTTCCGAGCTAACATATCTTAGCCCAACACAGGTCATCATAACAGCTATCCCGAATTAAAATGCTATCCCGAATTAAAATATCTTACGAATAACTCATCCTTAGACAAGTTCAGTTGAAGTACGGCAACGTGCCTACGGTCTATAAGGGACGTAAGTTCGTGCGCTATCTGGATTTTTCCGAAATTGACGTCATTTCTGTGATTTCTGCATCATAGGAGGGAACACCCGTTGGAGAATCATTCCTGTTCTCCACGGTTATTTGCTTTATTCGCTGTAGTCACTGCTTCATGTGGTCTTGTTTTCCGATTGATCTTCACCATCTTCTTGTCACGCAAACTTCCATAAGTTTAACTTATATACTCTTTGATTACTTAATTGATTTTTTCTTCAACCATTCATTATTTACTTTATTCATTCAACTAGTTCTTCGTTTTCATCACTGCTATCGGATGCGATTCAGTCATTCAACAAAAAGAAATCTTCAAAACAGGAAGCGAACAAGGTTAACTAAAATAGACAACAAATAACTCTCTCTAAAAACGAGAAATTTTGATTTCAGCGCAAGAAGTTATTGTAATGGACCCCCTTTTTCCCTTTCAACTTTCCCATGATACTTCTGCCTAGATATTTCATTTCTACCTCACTGTTCATCAGCTTTTCTTTTGTTTTACCCCTTTTCGTTTCCCTTAAAATCGATGAGCATTTGGAAACTCAATCTTTTGGAAAAGTTCTTCAAAAAACATCTAGATGACAACGGTTCAGAGGAAATTTTTGAATTGCCGAACTGTTGTGATAGACGTCTCTTGATAGTTGGGGATAGTAAATGCGGTTTACTCCCCGGAAATTGGTGCAAAGTGAAAAATGGAAGATAATGGTGGCAATTAACTGAGGATTCTTGGTGTAGTACAACTTGTTGGGGCAACAAATGATCCTCAGCAAAGTTGGCATTGGTTTCCCTGTTAGTGTGACAGGAACTATCAGAAAGGAACTAGCGAAAGTACAAACACTCCACCCTCGAGTTGAACAGGGCCGGATTTTTTTCTCAATTTTTTTCTGATGATAAACATTTCGGAGGTGTCAGAAGCTTGGTTTTCACGTCATCCGCTGCCAATGTTTCCCACCCAACTACTATATCTCGGAAAGCAGTTTTGAATACCATGAAAATATGGAGTTATAGGGCTAAATCGCGATCCTATACTGGGGTCAACGGAACTCAAACCTCACAGCTTCCCGGCGTGAGTGCGCTAATCGGTGGCCATCCAGAGCTGCTATTACCCTTATTAACGTTGAGACCTGCATTAACCCTTCCAAGCCTCATACATTTGTCGGCGTAGTAGCAAGGTTGGCGTTGCGCCTGGGCGGCGAGCCGATCCAAGGTGGAGCCGATCCAACGCCGAAACCCGCGCGTGATAGCGTGCCACTTACCACTACACCACCTCCGTCTCCTCATTGTCATGATAAAGCGGTCTTCTTAGTCTTGTAGAAGTCGTCCAAATCGACATAAAGCAAAGCATAAAGCAATTCATAAAGCAAAACAGCCCTTTTACGATTCTGGTGACCGATCACCCGTAAACCATCAAGCGTATTTACAGTTCGATGATGTCATAAGGTTCTCTTTTCCTATCACATCAATCTATTGTCATTCCTCTATCACATTTCGTGAACGACTTTCCTCTCAAAAGTTTTTTTATTCGGTCCGGGAAGTTGTCGGCGCCTGATATGGGTAGTACGTGCGCAGGGGGGTTACACTTACGCTTGTATGGCCTTGATCAATTCGTCATTCATTTCTGTGCGCGTTTGGTGATGATTCGATCGCGAATTCAATTGATACCTTATACCATGCAAATTAGGATTGATGATGTCATCCACACCACGAGGTCATCTCTATCCGTCCGTCCGTCCGTCTGTCTGTCGGTGGTTGTTTGATTCGAGGGCTTAACTAGGTTGCACTGATAGGGAAATTCGCAGCCACACCATAGCGCTGCGTATCGCTTCGTAATGTTACGATTGCATGCTTATCTGGATCCTCTAATAACTTGACGATAAGTTTTCACCAAAATATAAGCGTTTTTCAGTGAAGACTTAAGGTCCTAAACGGATTATTGACGTTGAAGGACACGTAACTCTTGCACGCTCACCCGAGCCTACTTCATCGTTCCACACTGATTTTCTCTTCCTTGTCCTTGCTCAATGCTTTCTAGACATAATAATGTACAGTATGTTTTTCTAAGTAATCTCGCACATATTTCCGAATTCCGATTTTCGACTGTGTGCTTGATCAGGCTTTGAGATGAGCGGTCCGAAAAACTAACCTATAAAAGTGAAAAAATGTGGAGGAAGGGAATTGCGGGCTCGTCATGAATATTCTTGTAACATAATTTTCGCAGGAATGTTGTAAAGGTGCTTGCTCCAGTCGAAGCTGACAGTTGGCCTCCGGCCTCTGGACTGCTGCCCAACAGGTCTAGTCTTCTAGTGGAAACAATGCTACCATGGGGGTGGGGAGGGGGTTTGGGTAGTCTTTTGTCGCTCGCGGTATCGCAGGGATCTCATTATAATTTCAAGTCCCATGGCAGTTTCTCTTCGGTTTTTGCAACACTGCTAAGTACGCTTATTAAGGCAGTTGGCACGATAAATCCCCTAAGACGAGTAGGACTAATACGCCTGGCAGGACGGATTCTGCGACCTTGAGCAAGCGCTGCATAGCGCCTTTCCCAGGGAAGGTGCCTTTATAAAGGCCCTATCAATCCACAACATATCGACCCGAACGCCTACCACACCCGCCCGCCCACAAATGGACGACCGTTCCTGACGCTCTAATCGATTCATTTGCTAAGCAATTTATGAAGCGAGTAGGATTGGTATGAAGCGGTCGTGATGCTGCATGGATATATGAGTACACATATGCAGCCATATCTTCGGTAGCGGTTACTGGTAAGATGCCTACGGGAAACTCGTCCAAAATTGATTTTCAAGTCACTGAGAGCGGAGGCTTTTTCTTCGCAGGATTTTGACCTTTTCACTCCGTTCTTTCGCCATTTCCCCGTTATAGTATACCGGGCCACTAGTAAATATTTAAAGGTCGTGTTCAAATCATGCCAACTGCCTAACTGCCTGCCTTAACGCGCACCAGGATAAGTGACCTCACAGAATTAGAAAAACGAACCAAGGTGAAGCGCTAAAGAAGAACAACAAAAGGATGGAGGTCTGAGAAAGTGTCAAGGGCAGTGTCAAGAAGCGAAGTTTGCCTTAGCCAGTCAGGCTCTCCACTCCTACTTTGGGTCCGTTAAAGGCAGTGGCAACAATGATTTGGTGATCGCCTGAATGCTAGTAGGGCGCTGATAATAGGTGGGAAGAAATGGCGTAAAGAAGGAGTCGATATGGTCAAAATCCTGGCGAACGAAAAGAAGCCTCCGTTCTTCAACTGCTGTTAACAAATCAATTTTTGGAGGAGTTTCCCATAGACATCTTGCCAATAACCGCTACCGAAGTACGGCTGCATATGTGTACTCATATATCCATGCAGCAGCCGGCCCCTTCATACCAATCCCTTCGCTCAGTTCGTCCATTTGTGGCGTGGCATGGCGATTTGGTCGGAATGTTGTGGCTTTTTATAATGGGCACCTTACATAAAGGCATTATGAGCGCCTGATCAGGGTCGCGGATTTCCCACTGCCAGGAGTATCATCTAGTCGTTTTGGAGGCATTTATTGTGCCAAACTGTTTCTTTAAAATGATGCCAAAGACGTCTGGATATGATAAGAAGCACTTGTACTGTGGCTGAGTGTATATGCCGCCGCAGTCTCATTTGTTGGGTCAAATGATACTCCAAATGCCTAAATCTGGCCAGGGCAGGATGCTCCACGCATCCCAAAAAGGAATTGTTAAGGCCGAGTATTTCTGTGCCTACTGTGCTTTGAGCAGAATGTGCCGAGTACCTTTGTGTGAGAGTTTCGGCCCCATATTGGTGACATATGTTCTTCTGACCATCTTTCATGTACTCACCAGACCTTGCTATTGAACGAAACAATCCATATTAAGCGAACTTTCATATGGCAACATTCACCGTGCCTGTCACGTGTCCATTTTGCAATTTTATCGAAAACCGGTAACCGGTAAGCTTGGTAATTCTTGTCACCTTCTTTTCCCATCTCGACTCGGCCTTTCCATGTGGAAAGTCATCCAACAGGAACAATTGAGAAAATAGTTTCAATACTTCCCGACAAGGTTGTTAGGTGGAACATACATTGATGGTCTGACGTTTCATCTTCGCTATAGGCTCAGACCTTCACCGCCGGAGCGGAGCGACGCTTCAGTAAGTACCATTCTAGAATGAACTGGTAGTTTTATGAGTAGTTTATTGTTCTCTGATGTATACTACGCTATGGAGCGGGTTAAGTTCAAACACACATCCGATGTTGCGATCACCGAGAGAGAGAGTTTAATAAAACTGCTGAAAATCTTGCGCACAATCGATTTTTTAGTTGTTTGTCGAGTTCTGATCTGATATGATTTGATTTGACTCTTTTCTCAGCGCCCAGGATGGAAAGGGGTAATTAACTGGTGTTGGTAAACACTTTGCTGACAAAAAGCGCACAAAGAGCAGAAACAGGTGACTTTTTGCCTCACACCGCTAGTTTTCTGCTTGTTCCTATTTAATAACGCTTCACACCTTGATAAGACCTGGAGTCTTTCGGCAAGTGCTCCTGCTAGAGCTTCACAGGTGTAAATAGATCCCTAGAGAAAGAGGCATCGGCCCAAGTAAGATGCCCCTTCCAAGCGACGCTAGGCATTTTTCTCGAAGGGTAGAGCTCTCTAGAGGAGCATTTTCAAGGTAATTTGTACTAGTTGCTGGACGTTAATTTGAAGGAACGTAGTTCGGCTTGGTGGAGACATTTTGCTGACCCAGCTTATTGCTAACGTCTCCTGTAGAGACATGTGAACTCTTGTAAACGCTAATGCTATGATAGCGGACGTCTTTTGGCCCTCAACAAAGGAATTTCCCAGGTCTCACCAAGGTGAGAGCAGCAAATCGATTCGCTAGTGATGAGAAAATTCCCTTTCCGTGCGTCAGCACGAACAGCACCCCGAGGCGAGCGTAGCTTAGGACATGTGAGGCAAACATCGCGCACTAGCCAGCAATCAGAGCTGGTTGACCCCCATAAAGACCTTCACAATTTAATTAGACCAGGTGCGCCAGTCTTATGCCTTTATCTCTCGGTCCTATCTAAAATTGGGAAACATTGAAGACGTAACTTGCCGCTTCGTCGCGCCGCGCGGCGATGGGCGCGGTGTTTCCTTAATGTGAGCTAGCCTGTCAACTGGATAACCTGTCAGTCGGAGCATTTCGAGTAGACTAAGATATCGTCGAGTTATTTGTTGCTATTTGGTTATTCCATTGCCTGTTGTCTACATCTGCGAATCTGGAAGCGTCGCCTTTACGCGCGCGACTCGCGAACTGCGACACCCACGGACGCATCAGCGCGACGGATTACGAATGTCTTGTCACCCCAGAAAATTCGACAACGCATAAAATGCTTTTTAAAGACTTGCCCGTAACGACCATTATCCCTCATTATAGTGCTGTTCTGAAGGCAGCATAGATGTAAGGGAACCTCGTTAAAATGGGAGGGATTTGTCTTAGAGTCTCGCAAGAGGCTATGCACGCTATGCCTCCAACCGTAGCGCTTTAGAAGTGACAGCGTTTCACTACTCTTTTCAGGGTGATTTGGATTGCAGTAACACTTTGTTATTCTGCTATTTAATTGCACAACAAGGGATTGTGGATCTAGTCCGGCTTGGATAATTGTTGTCGTATACAAACACAGTGTTTATTTTGACATGCTCGATATTTAGGCAGATTTTGGCCAATTTCGCCACCTAACCGTAAAATACCTTTTCGAGATTTATTGCAACTTTAGGGCCGGGCACATCACGGCTGAGGGCCTTTGCCAAGGGAAGGGAAAGAGAGGTCCAAGACTTTGGGAGCGTACAGGACGTATTTGGTCTAGCCATTTTCGTTTCCTTCCTCCCCTCTTTGGAAATTTCTTGCTAGAAATATGTGTCCTGCTTGAGCCTGAACCATACCCATTCGTTTATTTAGTTTTTCTCGTGCGGGTCCTTTCTTGTTTGGCTTTTGCTCAACCTCTTGTCCTCGGTCTGTACCAGAGTACGAATGTAAACAAATGTGTGAGTACAACGGTAAAGAAAGGGAAGTACAATGAACCCACAAGGCTGATTCAGTGGTACGGAAAAATCGTACTGAGTACCAAGTAACGACACTCTCGGATTCGAGAAATTCTGATAGGGTGGGCGCCACGCGAGACAGCCATTCCGGAAGATTTCATTTTCAGTTTGATCCGAGGATTGGGCATTGGCCGAAAAAAAAGTTCGCCTGGAAATAAAAATAATAGGCATTCAAGGTTCATTCAATCAGCCGAGTAGAGGTGGTACCAGACATGACTACGCGCGTGTCTAGGAGTCAAACCCCGGGTTGGCTCCCGCCCATGTCACTTGAACATTCCAAGGGCCTCTGGACAAAAAAGGTCAGAACACCATAAAAGCGTAAGGCACGATAATTTGGTACTCGGTCTAAAATGGTAGCAGGGTGCTATGTAGTGGGAAATGGCGAAAAAGCGAAGTGAAACGGTCAAAACCTGCAGAAAAAGCCTTTGTTGCACATTACTCGACTATTTCAGACGAGTTTCCCCGCTGGAAGTTTCCCCGCCCGCGTTCCACGGTAGGTAAGGCTGCATGCAGCACCGCAGCCGCTTCATATCAGCCCCTTCGCTTCATATTGTACTTCGCAAATGAAGCGATACGAGCATCAGTATCGGTCGGACATTTGTGGGCGGGTGGGTGCGACGGGCGTCCTGGTCGGTGTGTTGCAGCTTGATCCGGCGCTACATTCCTTGTAAAAGGCGCCGCGCAGAGCCTGCTCAGCAGTCCGAACTATGTCCTGCTAGGCGCACTCATCCTATACGCCTTGGGGATTCATCGCGCCACTTGCGTTCAAAGGAAGGAAAGTTGGTACCATATCCGTCCAGTAGTATAAAGACAGTGGTAGTGCGGGTAGCCCCCAAATCATTGTGTAAACCGTGTGGCGAAAGCCACCGCGATTTTGAGTGGAAGCAAAACACCACATCCTACCGTACCTCTTCCCAGAAATGGGTTAACCAACGTCAAAAGCTTCACCTTTTATCCTTTATTCAAGCACCTTATCACTATAAGCAGGTGAGCGATTCATGGTACTTCCAGAAGATGATCAAGGAGTTATCAGTTTCGCTCTATGAGTTCATTTCTTGTAAATACAAAATTGCCTACGATGAGGGTGTGACTAGGGTTGTGTCC
>MU940943.1:0-11464 GCA_036418165.1 Cooperia oncophora
AAACAATGTCGCAATGGTCGATTGCATGGAAAGCCACAATAATCGCTTCTAGTGAGGCAGTCTCGTTGTTTGATAGCCTTAATTTGTGATAAGGCGCTATGAGTGAGTAACCATTCCTTTGGGATCGAGTTACCACAGATTGCCTAATGGAGTCTTATTGCTGTGCTTTCTCGCTTTCAACAGAGCAGCCAAGCGTTGTTCTATTAGCGGAAAAGTAGTGACGACTGCTTATCGACATCTCTTATTCTTCCCTTCTTATTCGAATGAGCGCAAATTCGCCATTTTGCGCTAAAACTAAGAAAAAAACATGCTCCGCACAACTGGGCCTCGAAACTGGAGCTAACTGTGAGATGGATAGCTTTTTATTGCACCCTAAACTCTAAGAGTCAAAATTAGTTGTTGGGCGTGAAGTGTTGAAAGAATCAGGAGGCAAGTGATGATCTCGGCGATGATTTTTCTGATTTTTACTTGTAACTGATAACTAAGCAGTCAGTGAAGGATTCTTCAGATTTTTTTTACTAAGGGCTATGATTTTGACCCTACTGGTCGCTCAAGGACTCGATGGGTGGAGTACAAGCCCCATCTTCATATAGTGCTGTAGCGGAGCAATTAGCGATAGGATAAGTGCTGTATAGCATAAGAAGCACAAGGATTTATTAAAATAGCACTGTCACTGTGGAGGAAGGGGCATTTTGGTGGCTCGCCAGCCAGATTCCCGTTAAGTAACATGTCTCACTCTGAGGAGACTTGCAAGGTCTTATGAATCTGCCTAATGGTAAAAATGGAACACTTTGGATTCGAGATTGCACAGGTCCTCATAAAGTCTCGTACAAGAATCGGTGAGTTCGCTTCTCATTTGGCGTCACTACCAAGCCAGATTTCGTCCAAAATACTCTGAAGATCCCAATGATGTCAAAAATTCTTGCTGAAATTCATTTGTTCCATAACCTCGGTGCCTACCAATATCCTCAGTGGCCTGAGTCTGCTCAGCCATCAAGAAGAGCTGCTCTGTCCTTAGTCCAATTTAAAGGGATAAAAATATTGGGGAAAATTCATTCCTCCGGGACAGTACCCTCGTAGAATACAGCTTCTCCTTATTCTTAATTAGCAGTAAGCTGACCCAGTTTGCTGAGAAAAGGCGCTAGAGACCGGAATATCAGGAGACCGGAACATCAGCAATCGGGCGTATAGAACCGCGAACATTAAATCCAGATTTGATCAATTATTTTACATTCACACTTCTTTCCCATGCGACTAAAATTTCAGCAAAAAATATTCGAAGGAAAAATTGCTGCTAACATTTTGGCTTTGTCTTATTAGTCAACAACTTCTTTTGGAACTCAAATGCTGGTCTTCTCCATTAGTGTGCTACTTTTCAGTTGCTTTAATTTGAAATCCCATGATACACTATAGGGGATATTGAAGCTGTTTTGTTATGATAACTGCTGTTTAACGCCGCAGTACGCGTTCCGAATGTTATCACAAGAATGCTGAGTTGTGGGCAAAAGTCGTGCCCCAGGCGGGAGTCGAACTCAGCATTCTTGTGATAACTGAGGGGATAATTTTTCGCACCTGAAGAATGTGATTAGCCAAGCCAGACGGATGAAGGTGCAGACGTTCTTTGAACTATTGCGGGGAAAGCTGTGGTTTTTCTTACATTATACTGGTATGAAAAATAATGAGATGCTTCAGTAAAAGAAGAATAAAGAAAAATAGAGAGGTTCTGGGACTACTATGGAAACGAAACTGAAAAGCGAAAAGAAAATACAATTAGGTATAAAAAAGGTGTTGGACATGGTTCTGTCAGGAAACCTCAATGATCGCTCACCAATATAGAACTTGCGAGCAACAAAACAAAGCTATTTTTCTACAGCAGCTCTTTCAATATTTTGGAATTATCGGGGGTCAATGAAAGTAATCCTTCATGTACATAGTTTTTTTTTGGAAGTCTTTCTTATTTTTCTTCAAAGATGGCTTTTTTACCTTCTTCCACCGACTTGTGAACGTTTTCAAATGAATAGAGGTCTTTCAAGAGAATAAACTGGAAGGAATGTGCTTCACGTATTCCACCCTTTTTTTCAAAAGAACAATATCTGGTCAGTCTTGGGAAGCAGAACATATTCTACTTTTACCCAGAATTGTAACAGCATTTTGAATGTGATATGGTGGCCTACAAAACGGCATAACCTAACGGCACTGACTTGCCGCCTATGAAGGGCGGAAATCTGGGTTGGATGTGGCTGGAGCCCATCGGGGATTTGACGCGCGAACCGCGCCTTGGTGAGCAGGTCACTTGCCACCACCCGCCGCCGCCACATTGTTATCCTTTCTTTTTTACAACTTGCTGAATCATCACTTTTACCTTAGCTATTAACCAGTTAGCTGAGTGCATCTTGGGGTCGCCAAAAAAGCCGAAAAATCGTCTGAAAACACTAAAGACCCCTAAACGAGGTGAAAAAAAATCTGAGAATTTTGAACACGTTAATGCCTGGCACCTGGGTCTGCTCAGCTATCGAGAAGAACGCGCTATTGGAGAAGATACGCTTTTCCATATCATGGCAAAGGAAGCGAAAGCTTTGGTGAAGTAGTTGCATCGCACTCTCTCTCTTTCTCTTTTCTCTTTTCATCTCTCGTATACTCTTTCATCCTTAACTTTGACCACACTCATTCTCGTTTCCTTCATTATTTGCAGTTCGTCCTATTTTTTTTTCTATTCCTTGACGAGACGCTCTCATGTTTCCACAGATCTCTGAATTCCGCGGTGCACCCATGCCTATGACGTGTTTTGCTCTCAATTGAGTACGTGAAGTGTCTTTTGCGCGTGGCAACTCGCCCATAGACTTCGGCTTCCTCCTGCGCCCATACATAGAATCGATGGTGCAAAAGCAGATAATTCTCTCTCTTTCTCTCCTGCCGCGCAGCAGCTAACCTTTTCCGATAAGTTCGCCTTGCGCATCTACTCAATCGCCCCTCAGGGAGTCAACGGTCTCAATCGATTTCTTCTTCCACTTTGTCTATCCGATCTACGTTGCTTTTTTACTCTCGTTTGTTTCTATCTTACAATCTTTTTTTCGTTCATTGATTGACTGCAAATGGGTCGCTTTCCCGGAGAATTTAGCGTGCAATGCGTAGCATTCATTATGCAGTGGATGGATGTTCCAGGAGGATACCTTAAGTTTATTTCTGACTCGTTAGGATGAAAATAGCGCTACTGCCAGTCAACTGAATTGTTTCCATGAAGACCTCATGTACAAATATTTTTTACTTCATTTCGCCTAAAACCCTTAACGTCAACATCATTACACGGTGGGGGAAAATTACCTGTAATCATTCACAATATTACAGGAAAATTCTTCGAGGAAAGCCCAAAAGTTTGCTCAAAAGTTTGATTAACGGGCGGTTCAGTACATCCTTTTCCTCGCTTAAGTCACCCCGGCACAGGTGAACTATGACAAGGAACTTTATTGGACGAGGCGCTTTTTTCTTGAACTTTATGCTGAACAGGCGGCTGAACTTCCGAAAATATGAAAAAATGGGGGCGAATCTCCTACACATCCAAACCGATAGGGAAGAAAGATGTTTCTTATTGCTTTCGCCCAATTTTTTATCTGTTGCTTTATTATTCCCGATTGATTTTTCTCTCCTATCGTGCGCACTCTGAGACGCCCAGAGCCGAAATATGGCAAGGCTTTTTGCTCCAACAACAACACAGTCCGCGTATGTATTCATCCGAAGGCCGGCAGCCTGTGCACCGTCCGAAATATTACACTGCTTATTCGCCTGAGCCAGAGTAGGCTGGCTTTTGAACACGGCAGGGAACGGTTACTCGTTGGAGTATTCCATCTGGGAAACGTTCATCACTTATTTCGTGTTTAGACAGAGACACGAACAATGTTGTGTCAAGACGGAAATATTATCCACCAGAAGCCATAGCACTTTCAGGTTAATTTGAACGAATCAGTCTCGCTTACTGCGATCTCAAAGGATTCCGAATATGCTGTGCCGCTATTATAAGCTTTCTTATAGATTTATATCTCATAGACAGGCAGGGCGTGGCTGCGCACTCCATTGGACCTTGGATTCAGGAGGATTATTGTTATTGTATTGTTATTGTCAAGACAGGATTATTGTTAAGTATCCTATAAAAAGCGCATGTTCAAATGAAGTACACAACCGCGCCTATCGCTCTCAGGGGTTCGTATTGGCATACACTCCTTATCCCTGAGCCAGAGTAGGCGTGGCATTTGAACATGGGTTACTCGTGGAATATTCCAGTCTGGGACAACTGTCATCTTGTTCTGTGTTGGACAGAGACACGACAACAATTGTGTCAAGATGAAAATATCTCACCAGAAGCATAGACACCTTCAGGTTAAGTTGAAGCATGCAGCCACGCCTACCCGATCTCAGGGATTTCGAGTATACTTAAGTGATTATCTCTTCACGATTTTGAATGGAAGAGCAAATTCGTGGCGCGTTTCATCGCAATTGGTTTGGAATAAGATTTAAGTCTCTATCCGTAGTTTGATGATGTTTCAATTTTGGAGAGGAAGGAATCAAAGGTTCAGAGCTGTTTGGATACAAATTCAGATTTCTCCTTATCTGTATTCTGGAAGTACAAGGCAGAAACTCCATCAAGTTATAGGAGAAATCAGGGCCTTTCTATGATTATACACTAACGGTCTCCTCATCCACCTTCCTTCAGTTCTTGAATGGTCTTCAGATAGCGAAAATCTTAAGCTAAACCCTTCGATAGTGGTCTTGATATCAGGCTTAGAACACTTTTTAGCGCTGATAGGCTCTATTGAATTTGCTTTTCTCTCAATCATGCAATCATTTTCGTAACGGATTAGGTCAGTGTGAACGTCATTGTAGTCTGAACCTGTCGCTGCTATCAGTCTCCTTTGATCTTTAGTTAACGATATTTCGATCTCTCTGTTGAACTTGGAAGTGATCGGAGATAGCAACCGATTGACGCGAGCGCTCATCGCCACGGTTCATTTATCACGTTCATTGCTACCATAATGACTAGGGCAACAGCATAAGTTTCGTGAAGATTCCGGTCTTTTTTGAGGCAATAGTCATAACCCCCCCCCCCCCCCTCCCCCCCAAAAAAAAAGGGGGGGGGTTCGTACGGTCTGGACTAAACTCCCCAACCAATGATGTGCCCTGGGTGAAACCGGAAAATGTGGGATATTGCTAGGTAGATGTTGGGGAATGTTGGAGTCGTACCGAGACCTTCTCTTAGGTGGGGGTCGTACTGACACCACCATTTCGCACATACGTTGGTGAGGGGGAGGGTCGTATCTAATCGATGCAGGAAAACAAGAGTTGTATTCGCCATCGAGAAAGACGTTTTCGCTTGTTAACTTGCTGACATTCCTCGGTTTTTCCTGTTTCACGGTTTCAAGTGTAAGCCAATTTGAGAGCCAGCCTGTCGGCACCGCGTCAGTCATTACTCAAGTCAGAGAGGTTACCTGCAAGCAAGAAAATGGGTTTCTTGTGGAAGCTTTCACAATGTCTCACTGTGCTACAGGATCCTCCTGCCACAGGAGGATGTCTCCCTAGTGTCCGTTTTGGTAACCCAAAAAGGAGACTATCAAAACAATTTCCAAGGTGCGTGCAGGTCAAAAATGGCAGTATTTACACATGCATACTTCAGTAGTTCTTTCCAAGTAGCTTCATGAAGGCATTCGCTGGCATGCCTTATCCTTCTGACGCTCGTAGAGTTGTAAACCATGGGTAAAGTAACATCGAATCAACGGGGCCGATAAGCATGCAAGAAACAACCAACAACGGTAAATCACATATCACTAGGAGTTCTTTTGTATTAGGTTGTCCGGAAAGTTCTCAGCGTTTTGGGTGTTTCACTTTAAACGATCGTAACTTTTTTAATACTCATCGGATTTAATCGAAATAGGCACCATTCGAATCAGCACACTTTTGCCAATGTGGTGAGCAGGCAGTCGAGAAAATCCCATCAAGGAAAAACTGGGTGGTCGAGAATCCACGAAATCTACGAGGGTCTTTTTTGCCTGGTCCTAATTGATGAAGTATTTTTCAGCAAGGAAGTTCTGAAAATGTTTGAAAAGGTGATGTCCGGATTGGTGAAAAGGTCTGGAGAATATGGCGGTTGAGGTAGAACTTCAACCCCCAATTCGTTCAATTTATGGATAGTGATTTGTGAAACGTGTGGGCGGGCGTTGTCATGCAAAAGAATCGGACCCTTTCTTTTGATAAGTGTTGGCTGCATCTGACAAAATTTTCGGTACAATTCGTCGATATCTTCAAGTAGGGTTCTGCTGTGATGGTTTGGCCTGGTGTTAAAAAGTTATAGTGGATCACACCAGCCGATGACCACCAAGCCGTGACCAGAATCTTTTTTCGTGAGGGTTCGGCTTTGAATTAAACCTTTTGAATTACCTCGGCTGGGTCCGGTCAAAATTCCCAAACCACTCTCCGAAGCGTCTCCTGTTACGATACATGATTTCCAATATTTCATCACAGTGACAATGTCTAAAAAACAGGTCTTTCTGCTGGCGTCAAAAGCAATATGCAGAAGGAACCTCGAGAGGTGCCTGCGATCCTGCCGTCACTCCGATATGTGGGCTCCCAATTGTCGAGTTTTTTCAAGCGCATCCCAATGCGTCGTCAGAAGCCATTCTCAATCAGTGGATTTTGCCGAAGCCCTAAGCTTCTTCTGCTATCATCGTCAACTGTTTGGGAGGGTCAGCCTCCAAAACCCCCTAAAATCCTCGTCAGATATTGCTTTAGGTCGAGCGCTATGAGGTTCACCTTCAAGGCTAAAATCTCCAGAACGAAATTTGTTGAGCCATTGCCGCACAGTGCTTTCTCTAGCACTATTGGGCTCCCACACCTGGTTAATTTGTTGAGCTGTTTCGATTGCGGATTGCTCCAATTTATAGTCGAAGAAAAAAATCGTCCGAAGTGCTCTTTTCACATGCTTGAAAAAGTCTTGAAAAAAGGGGGTTTATCAAGCAATGATGAAAAGGCAATTATACCATCAGATAGCGCAAGAAATTCTCTACAGGATGTGCTACTGAGAAGCAAGGCAGAATGAGTTTTTAATCAGCAGTGAATGTACAAAAAATAGGTGCACAAAACGCTGAGAACTTTCCGGACAACCTAATAAAAAGGCTGCCAAAATCCGCAAGAAGAACGAAGAATGGAAGAGGCCCAATACGACAGCAATGGATGTCCCACAGGGTGCCGAAGACAAATTGGAACCATAAGTTGCGGTCAAAAAAGCGGAACCCTGCTGATTTACGTCCGTGGCGCTCGAAACTCCTGTCGTTCGTTGGTCATGCATTCTGTTTCGTTTTTGTACAAGATTCATGTCTTCCTGCATGCGCATATTCAGTGTACCCCATAAAATTTTCGGCGCAATCCGGCATGAAGGGAACACCAACAGGAAAATCACGAAAAGTCAAGAAAAGTCAGCCACCACTCCCAGGGTCCCCCCCCTGTTGGGGATTCTCCAACAACGATGTGCCCTGTTGCAGAGGCCATCTGCGAAGAAATGTAGAAATAGGCCTGGGCGCAGTTCGACGACGAGGGGCGGGGGGACATTTTGCCCTTCTGTCACTTCCCATCGATATGTCGTGTTGTCTAGAGGGTGTTTCATGAGTTTTCAAGGGTTGACAGGTATTACCATGGTGGGTCGACCAGCTTGCTCCAACTTCACGAAACTTGACAAGCTGTGAGACTTGTGAGCTGGAACTGCCTGAGCAACGAAAGTGCAAAATGTCCCCACCCCCGTCGCCTAACTGCCCCTAGACCTGTTAAGTGGCATGAAGCCGAAGTTCATGCCAGTTCAGGTGCCCCCTTCATCCTCCTCGCTCTTAGGACCGTTCCCATATAACCCACCTTCTTCTATGTTCTCCCTACTTCTATCCCCATTTTTCTGTTTTTTTTTTCAGTCCCCCCCCCCACAAAAAAAAGACCGCCTTTGAGCAGAGCAGTGAAGTGAGTGTTAACAGCGCAAAAGAAACGGGAAAAACCGAGAAAAGTCAACGACCAGAAATCTCTCCTAAAAGAAGGCACGTCGCCCCGCAAGGATACCTAACGGCAGTGCTTCCGTACTTTGAAGGTAATGAAATATAAAAAAATAAGCAGCCCACGAAACTTTAACCATATGTGGATCCCTGGGCAAAGGTTTCGCTTTCCATTATTAGCTGAAAGGCAAGAATGTAATGTATTTCAGAAACATCAGAAAAATGCGAGTTCAGGCGTATCAATGGTCCCGATGGTATTTTGATGATTTCACAATTTGGAGCCAGTTCACTTATCGTGTTTTGCATTCAAGTTTTGTAATTCACGTGAAATTCGGCTGTAATCATTCATCCGTACGGAAATTATATTTTTCCTCGCGATCACGATTTCATTCACCCGCTCGGATTAGAACTCCCATTCAACTTCCAGAAACTTCAACTTTCACCTTTCTGACCCGACCTTCTTTCACCATCATTGAGGAATGTCAATAAAAAGTAACCTGGAAACATTCTATAGAAGTCTTTTGTACTTATGAATTGTTGACTTAGCCTTCTGGGACAGGTAAGCGTTACTTTTCGACGAAACCAGATCCCTTACTGTTTGTGCAGTCGCTTGCTCAAGCTACTTATGAAAGTAGTAGAGGTATGCGCGTTAGTGCAGTCATTATAGTCTGAATGGAGGTGGGGAAAATATTTGTCCTTTTGCACTAACCCAAGCGATGCTGATAGCACGTCACCTGAACTCCACATCGTGATTCATCCGGAACTGAATAGCAAACCTATTGCTCACACAGTTCCATTAGGTGAGACTGAAGCTCAGTCTCTCGATTTTGCAGTCTTTACTGCTGTAGCTATCGTTAGCTTTTCTTCGACTCAACTTATTCTTTTTCTTCCTTGCGTTGAACGCACGCGTTTTCTCTTGATAAACGTTGCCATTTCCTCCTATCAGTGGGATCTCGGCCTGCAGCCTTGATTTCAATAAGGCCCTGCTCCATGGCATACACTCTACCTTGGAAGCTCCTCCGAGCGCCTGTTTGCAGGTAAATGCATTTTTATTACTTATATGTAGTATTGCCTGGTCGTCTGTGACACTCAGGGTTTTGCCTGTAATCAGAACCACTGCTAGGTGCTTTTTATAAATCAAAATACTAAGTGAATAAAAAAATAAATAATAAAGGCATACCGTCTTGAAAAGGACAAAATCTTTCGAGCACGCATGTTTCTGCTCTACCATTATAGAATCGCAGTCGTCTTACCTAAACGCGATGATGTGGCCTATTTGCACGACTTGCTGGGCCATCCGATGTACAAGTCAGTGTTGTAATGTTGTAATCCCCCTAGACGAACCTGATATCAGTTTACCCCTCTCTGAGTTGGGAGGCTTTGTTGGGCTTGACGGGAAGCCGGGTTTGAGATTTGATCCTCGGACCGGTGCGAATTGGTAAGGTTTCATACTTGCAATCAACCACCGTTTGCTCTATAACTAAATCAATAATTAGTCGAATAAGAAATGGATAGATAAGTGGGAAAGTTTCATTGCGAGTAATGACTAGGTCTTACTTCTACAAATCTGATTATACGCAGTAGGTCAAAGGGGGGCGCCGAGGCGCCCGCCGGGCAGGCCCAGCGGCGCCAGTGAACATCCGCGATTGGGCCGGCGTTACTTCTAGCAAGATGGGCCATTACAGGGCTCTCACACTTATGGCTGTCAATTTAAGTCTCTCCTCTGCAGGACACGCATTAATTACGGGTACCAGTTTCCGTACAATATGGCAGCGACAATGAGCTGACTGTGGAATCTGACTGGCTCCCGCAAGCCACTATGCAGACCAATTGCATTCAGTGGGCTACTGCAATTCTGGAACGAGAAGTTGATGTCGCGATTGGATAGACAAAAGTCCTTTGTCCTTTGGTTGGTTAATACCCCCCCCATTTTTCAGAGAGAGGCACACGAATGAAAACCTGCTGTGGGCTTTTGGTGGCAGTAGCGCTAAACTGCAGCGGTAGGTGATTGTAAGGATTGTAAAATGTACCTTGCACCCATATTTCGCCTATTTATCACCCCGTTATCACCTACGGCGGTGATAGGCGAATGCTTTGCACTTTGATTCGGGTTGACCGTCACCGGTCGCTCGCCTTGATTTGTCGACTGGACGGATCGAGACTGACTATGCGGCTGGCTGACCCGTCCTTCCCCGAACCCCGACATAATTCATAGTTAACTACGCAATACGATGTAGGGGGGACAGAAATAAATGACGACATTGCGCTTGTCTGCTCTCATGACGTATAGTTGCCACACAAGGTTTTGTTTAAAGTGGGTTGCGTAAACCTTCGCGCTGGTTAAGATAACAGAAATGAGAGAAAAGCATTGAATGTCAATGAATCGGACAGTTCCCATGATAAATAGTCGTAGTTTGCAGTGCATCCTATATTTTCAGTCTCGAAAGGGTATCATATTCGATGCCATTTAGCAGGGTTTCAGGGTTTGGGACAACACCATAAAATAATCGGCTTTCGATGATTACCTTCTGGACAATTTGGGGACGATGGAATGCCACTCGGGTACAGTCCCGCGCTGAGGTTGAGGTTTCTCTGAAACTCACACAGGCTCGGCTACTGGCTTAAACGCATAAAGCACAATAACTTCACAAAAATGGTAGCGGGGGCGCTACCTAGTGCTGAAAATAGCGGAAGGACGAAGTTAAACAGCCGAAAACCTACTGAACAAGCGTTTGTTTTGCATGGCATTGGAAGAGAATTTTGGGACGAGTTCCCCGTTTTCATCGAGCGAACAACCCCTTTGGTAGATATGTCTGCATGTCACGCAGCGCCTACTTACGGACACAACAATTTGGTGTTGGCCCTGCACGCCTTGTGGACCCTGCACGCCTGGTCAGTTTATCGAGTCATCTGCCTTCAAAGAAAAATCTTACATTTGCCCCTGAAGAAAGTCCCTCCCCATGGCAAAAGTGAATGGGTCCGTGATGCAGTGGCGTTTCACTTTCTCCGCCCAAAAAAGCCGGGTAGTAGTAAGTGGGTGCCATCTCCCGACCCCGCCCACTCTATCCTCATTCTGCAGCAGGTGCATCGATACCGAAACACTTACAATAACCAGGAGTGACGGGGGGGGGCAGACAAGAAGCTTGGCTATGATTACGCGTGAGGCTGGAAGTACGATAGCGTGGGCGTGCTATCGAGATCACCTGGAAACTATTATAGTGCCTTCCAAAACCGTTCTCGTGCACTTTTGAGCTGAGAAACTGGCACGCTACCGCAGCTGCGGACCCATTATGGCAAGGAGGGGAGCGAACTGTTTGCCTCCAATAAGAAAGAAACCAGACCTCAGCTCTGCATTGTCATTAGTGCAAAACTCACAAATCGGAAGTAAATATACAGGTTGCCTTTACATAAACTGGTGAGAAGCTGAAGACCCTGGTCCAGGTGCCCTC